>JAODGC010003304.1:159427-191223 GCA_027574925.1 Ecitoglossa quadriceps | reverse complement strand
GCGCCTCTTCCGATCTCTCATGTATATTTCATTCAACTTTCCGTTTTTCCACGCCCGCAAGTTATACCCGGGGGTGCCCCAACTGCGGGGGCTTAAAAAATATACCCCCCCCCCCCCCCCGGAAAAAGTATGATGATGAATGTATCTCAAGCGGACTGTCCTACATTTTCTTTATGAGTTTTCCAATATCCAACTTTGCTTCTTAGAAAGTTCATAAATTTCCAGTGGTTCATATCTCAATCGCAGAATGGAAAACTACTCCGACTTAATACAATACAGCTAATTGAACAAATAATTAGCCCACACGTGGGTGATTATGGCCAGTGCTTGAGACTAAGGAAATTCAATATTTACGCACGTTTAATAAACAAGCATCGGCAGGAGACTAATCGGACTAACATGAAATACAAATCGAAGAAGCCGCCCGTTCCAACCAAACAAAAAGGTGCAAATATTGCTTAATGTGTTACAACAATTATTAATTTAATTAACAGCACCTAATTGGACTGATCAATTAGCCAAAATAATAGTGGGATTTTCCAACATCAAATACTAAGATCAAAGAAACAATTATACGATTTATTCGAATGTAGAATCCTCAAAATAAGCGAAGAAACCAGCTGTAGAGTAATGAAGTCGTTGGTTGTCGTATTCAATTTAACCCTTTTCAATCTCACTCCTGAGAGCAAATTAACAACCGCCTCCAACGCTTCGCAGTTGCCGACTGGTGCTTTTAGCCATCTAAATGACACAGCACGAAAGCACATGAGACAAAAAGGTTTTCGTTTTTTAGACTTTGCTCTCGCGGCGTTAGCTCGTTTTTCTTACACGCTTGTTTGGCCAACGAACGACGAGAACCAAAACAAACAGTCGCAAAATGACGAAAAACGACCGCAATCACTGGAGAGGAAGCAACTCGCGAGCGCGCGTAAAAATACTCCCTCTGACATCGGAAAGTGCCCGGAGAAAAGCAACCCGGGGTAGAAAGCAAGCCAGGTTATATAGATATAAATTGTTTTCCTTTCCCAACGGCAGTAGCTGTTGTCACATACTGACATGACTTTGTTTTCATTGCGTGCCCCCCAATACCATCCACGCGTGAATAAATCACATCAAGCAGAGATAAGAATTAGTGGCAATTTAAAATATATAACACTGTCAATCGACGGTGATAATCAGTGTATTAATGCCTTCCGCACTTCTCCAGGGTAATAAATATCATCCGACTTCCTTGGCCACCAGTTATTGCATAGAGTCCCCCTGGTGTAATTGCTGCGATCTCATCACATCCCTGGTACAATACAGTTTATGCCAGCTTGCCAATTTCGACAAGCGATCCCTTCGTAAGCAGAAAAAATGATAAGAATCGTCACATCTTCATCTATATCGTCAGTGCCATTCGTCTGGCATGAATGACATCTAGGGGCTTTGGGGGGGATGAGTGGGTGATACAAAGGCCATTCTCAAATAGCCCAGCCGATCAGGACATTTAAGTAGGCAAAAAGTGTGATGATTACACTCGTTTATCAACGTCTTGCTAGATGGCTAGAGATTATTTATACTATGTCCTAATGTGTACGGCCTGGAACAACAAGTGAAATGCAATTTTCAAGATTGTGAACATTTCCGCTATGTTTCACTATATAAAGTTGGGAAAACGAGCATGGAGATACACCAATTGAAATATCTTGGGTATTACAACAGTTCTCACAAACAATGCAACCACAAACCTGTAACATCCTCTTTCCGTTGGTGCAGTTAATCCCACAATTTAGCATTTCTCATCTTCAAACCAAATCTGATATTACCAGTTCCCAAAGTCTGTATAGGTAATTAAAGTGAGAAGTTAGCAAAAAGAAAATACCTTGTAGAATGAATAATTGAAACTGTTGGCTGAGATATGCCCCGAAAGAGGGTTAATGTACTTGCAATAAATGCAGGAAATAAAAACACAATTCAATTAAATAAGACACGCAATCGGCATAATGAAAATATTAATTACTTTCTTTTTGCATCCATTTATTCTATTTTTTGCTCCTCCTAGCAAACAATTCGATTTGACTTTTACATTATTTGTACACTATTATTATTACTATTATTGTTTCCTACATCGATAGATTTCTATATTATCTTCGATCAAACCAAAATTGTTTATTATCTTGTTTCATTATACGTTATTATGAAATGTTGTACTTTATACAATAAATGTAAATGTAGATATAATTTAATATTAAATCGGTTAAACTTAATCATATTAAGTTTGTAGGTGTGTAAAACCTTAAACCAATTTAATACATTCAAAACATTGCCAATTGAGATACGCAACGAGTGGGTTTTATGAACTATGACGCAATGCAAACTGTACAACTCATATAAAATTTGAAAATGAGTGTCATATATCACTCTTGGTCATTGCATCATTGTTGTAACTGCACTATACTCAAATCGATCACGAAATTGCTTGCAACATAAAGCCAACCATCTATCTGATATTAACAACTGCATGTGAACATTATCACCACGATATTACCACCACTGCTCAAGCAAATAATTGCTTTCATAGTTTCCAACACGTTCCTCTTACAAACGGGTACAAATACACTGCATTTGAAAAATTTTTAAACAATGGCAGATTGCTAAAATATTCCTTACATCTTTCTATGACCCTCTATTCAATGAATGTAAAATAAAGTGATAATTGTATACACATTACGTTCAACTATATCATCGACTCCATCCGCAATTAGCTAACAACCTGGGCGTATGTAGGTAATTCTAGGAAAACATGACCTCTGTATCCGAGAGTTTCCACCGCCCAACAGCTGAATAAGCCGCTAAGGTTAACCCATGCCATCGCATTACAATACAATTGTGAGAAACTCAGCAACACACAGCAATGCGGCATTCATTCATCCGGTGTAATTGTAATTTTATGCATTTAAATAAACTCGATAATCTCACGTCCTTGGGCATGTCTGCACGTAGAATTCAAGTGTGGATTCCCCATAAAAAACGACATTACAAGCAAGGTTATGTTTTATAAATTGATTTTAATATGATTTAAAATAACAGGAAATGCAATCAACACCACTAACTCTTATCACTTCTGCTAGATTAATAGCATCACAATACTACTCTTCACGTTCCTAATACGGCTTGCGCTAATCAGATGAAAAGGAAAGTCTCAATTTAATTTAATAACCGCATTATGAACGTGTGCCCCGCAATGAATCAAATCCAACGCCCCCGCAGACCAGTCATACCACGCAATCAAATCGTAGACACCAAAGAGGTCCACGCAGTCTACACACAATTTCTCTATAGCATTTGCTCAATTTATTATTATAGAGCAGGACCTGGGCATTCCGTAATGGAGATTGTTGCAGCGTATGATTTACGGCCTGGCAGCGTAACCAAGCTAATTTGTTTATTTGACTAGTTGAAGTTGACAGCTTGTTGCATGTTCGTTGTTTATCAATAACTAACACCCAGGATAATTATAAATTATAATAAGTGTAGTAATTTATGAACAAATGAATATTACTTCGAGTGTACTGTCCTATTTTCTATTAAACTTATTGCAATTGTAAAATGTTGGGACTTTTACAAATTAACGGGAAATCCATAGAATTCAAGATCAACACGTTCATGACTATAAATCTTTCTGTGGCAGATAAACAAATTCCTCAGGATTATAAATACGATATTATTTGCTCAAATTCCAGCTCAAATTTACGATTTTCTTGAACAGAAATGTTTCCGACACTAACCAAGCTCAAATCAATGGAATGCCAAAGTGATTTCTTGTTCAGCGCGGTCACTAATTGAAAGTGCACCAACGACTCTCAAAAGACCTTAATGACACACACTAAAAACAACTTCAGTCACTTGGCGTGCAATCCATCAACCTTACATTCAACCTTCATTAACATTTATTCCTGAATTTCAAGCCCCCGGTATTTATTGATTCGCAGATTGCAATTTTAAATACCGCAACAGTAAACGCTGCAGTTCACTATAATTCGGAATGTGCACAAATAATTTTAATGCCCACCACAATTAAAGTATGTTTCGTGAAAAATAACAATGGATATATTATTACATTATCACATTATTATTATTATCACATTTTTGCAGATAAAATACAAGTAAACTACTCGCAAATGGTTGATATAAACTGTTTTACAATTCCAGCTTTGCCAATTGCGTTATAAGTGCGCAAAACATGAAAAATCTGTTTCGAGATAATCCAGCACGAGGCAATTGCTGCTTGGAATAGCAAGAATCACAGATAATAGTACATAAACCTATGTACATCGTGAAGATATAATAAACATCACAAACAATGGAATTGCATGATGGCATATTCTGATATTAGAACAAAGTGCATGAGCACGATTCTAATTAACTAATTAAATTGCGTCATTGTTTACTTTAAAGCCACGCGTAATTCTTTCTAATTGCACCTACAACAGTAAACAATTATTAATCAATTAATTGCAAGCATACCAGCAGAAAAGTAGATGAAATTAAATATTCTAATTAAACACGTACGGGAGATAAATTTAAGTGTTGGAAATTACTAATTGGTTGCATCGTAAATTGGGAAAGCCAATTTACATATTGTTGAGATCAAAAGTTTGTTTTATAGTTTTCAGGGGAGGATCATTAATTATTAAAATATAGCTCACTAAAAACTGGTCCAAAGTACCAAAACTAAGTACTAATTAATCAATTAAATCCAAGCTCTCCGTTTGGAATAACCCCTCTTGAATTTTAAAGCCTCAATTGTTAAGTACAACCCTGGACGCATTCAAACCTAGGATAATTGCACGTGCATGCCCTGGCATGCACCAAACACCCAACTTCCACAATCGACTAAATCGACCGAAAGTGCTTAACACGTAGTCTCGACTGCATCGGACCTGGCTTCTTTAAACAAGGAAATACATTCAATTTCCTGTAGAAAATTGTTCCTTTTCGAACCCCTCCAACAAAGTCACTACGTGCCTCTACTCATTGCGATGTGTTACACATGCTGCGTTTTTACCCCACGCCTGCGTTATTACAGCGGACGTGCCAGCGTTGATAAATCAAATTGCGATTGTAAATTATGCACGCGGCGCGCGCATCATGTAAAATATGAACGCCGGAGAGGGTGTAGTTAAAGACCCTTTTTTTCAATATGATCCTAGCGTATCCTTGCACCAGCTTCGTTATGAAACATTAGCATCAAAGTGGAGCAATAAAAAGTTTCAAATCGACCAATGTTCATTAAGCAGTGTGCAACCATTGTATACGACCAACATAAATTTCTACCGTGCCATATTTACGACATTATGATATTTATGGGGCCTTATTGCTGGAATACTCCGAATGCGAATCAATCCAGTTATGGCACACCACGCTGTTCGACTATACCAATAATCTGAGTGCGGAAGACTCGATCATCACCATTCAACGACCAAAATGACCACTGTCTAATAAAATATATTGGTTTAATAAATCATTGACCATTAACGTCCGATATCAACAGTTAACCTGACGTATTATGGCAAAGTTAACTACAATTCTTGCCCGCAAACGAAGCATGAAGCTCTCGAGTCATTAGTTTTAATCGTTTGTTACATAAAAATCACCATAAAACACTAAATATCAACCACTGCGTCGTACAAGTAAGCGTAGTGGTGTAAACCCACAATGTACCTGCAATTTATAACCTTTCATTTCCACCCTCACGCGCATTATTCCTCATTTTCCAACTTTTTGATTGATTATTATTTCTACCTTCTTCCCAACTTTTTTTATCGTTTCGTTTCGACTAGCTTCTCGGTTTTTTATAGACGGAAACTTGGCCTAAAGTAAACATGGCGTAGTATTTTGCGGATTTCTATAAAACACCCTCGATTTTTATTCGAGTTTTTATTATTTTTTATTTGAATTATAGAGTATAGTACTTGACTGCCAACTCAAGTCAATGGTCTTTAATGCAATCGCATCATGGACCCGCGTAGAGAAAAATATGAACTTATTGCGCATAGGGCCGTAAAAAATCACAACCCCTAGCTGCAGGGAGGTAAAGGTCCCCACAACATGCGGGAATCACCCCTATAATGCCTTTGCATTATTATCGTTAGTGCCAGCAAGAATTCAAACTATTCGAAAATATTCCAACTGCAGAATGAAAGAACCGGAGGGTGCACAAAGTGTGCAAGAATTTCATGCCATTATTAAAATATTTCATGCATATATCCTCAAAATCTTCGGGGTGAAAAACTTACAAGAAGTGAAAGTAGACTAAACGTTAACACTCCCACATTCCCAGCATGTCCAAGAATTAATTAAGTACTTTCAAAATTCTTCAAACTTTAAAAATTTGGAATGAGAAAGGTTCCAAAATTTCCATGACCTGAATTATTTTATAACTCGAGAGTTGATTGTCTTCTGCCGAAAAATGCGTAATGTGCCCTTTCCCTGAGCAAGTTTCGAGATCTTCTGATCTCCCCAGCAACCACCATGGAAGAAAACCAAGGTACAATATGAAAGTTATGATGTGTACTGAGTGGTTGTACTCAGTGCTATTATCGTTCTGCAAAATATATTATCCAAAGAAGGGTCGTCGAAAGAAATACCACCCTGACTGTATTCCACCCCAAAAGACAACTGACTTTTACTGTACTTATAAAGTGGCGACACAAGTACAATAGTGTTAATAGCAACGGCGTTGAGTTGAAAGAAAGCTAGATTTGATATCTGCAAAGTGTATTCTTTGAAATCAAGCTGTGGGTATTTTCCAATATATCAAAGTATCGAGTTATTAAAGTAAGAATTTTATTTAACTTGGTTTTAAGCACAGCACTTTGGGAGCTCTCGGGTAAATATTTAATTCATATTAAAATCACTTACATAATCGTCCGAAGGAATGCGACAGTCTTTTCCTGAGTTTCTGCATCTTGGAGGACAAAGCGCCACTTTTCTTCTCCCTCATGGTGACTCCGGAAGGAAGGCCGACTGGAACAAAACAAACGATTTTTTTGTTTTTGTTTCGCTTTCATTGCAAACAATAAAAATTTTAGGATTTTTTAACTTAAGGGCAATATTAGAAAGGAATCAAAACAAAAAGGACTAACCAAAAGAACACAAGGTCTAAAGAAACCATATTGCAAACAAATACAACCTTATAAGGCCTTTATCATGTATGTAGTTCACTAAGGATAATATTGAAAACACTGTAAATAAAAAGAAATCAACACATGATTCAAAAAATGTGTGTCGCCGTAGAAATCCTCTTCAAATACGGAAGTAAATAAAAACCAATGTCTAAATAAAGCCCTCGATAACACAATTATAGCGCTTGCCTGTTTTTTATGACCACTAAAAACACCTAGACCTAGAATCTATTCGCTAACACACAATTCTCGTTAGTTCCCGATTCCAACTCTTTGAAGAGGAGAAAACAAGCTAATTGAAAGAACCAAGCACACCGAGCAAATAATAAAAATGCTTCAACTGTAATGTGGCACGTACCAAAACACCACATGTGACATGACATTTTCAGAGTAACATACTTTTGGTCAACATGGAATGAGTGATAATTTGATTCGCGACCGGCGCACCTCACGCATCCACCCGGCCGTCTCTTGATCACTTGTTAATTGTTAGCTAGCATGCGCTAGTGTTTAAAACATTCCCGACATTGCGATGCCATTGTGTGGCTGCATCGCTAACCGGATTACGAATGGCCTCTGCCTCTTCGACACACTTGCTGCCTCTTGTTTCGTACAACTAACCACAAGAAACACACACTAGACACAATATGCTAGAGCAGATAGAGAGCAGAGAGCACGAATGCGTTGAAAATGCTCTCACACAACAAGCATACGTTTCGCGCGACTCATTTGCGCTTGATGCGTTAACGACTTGATGATTTCATGCCGGCTGGAATTGACTTTCCCACATACACACACCCACATCCACGGTCGCTTTGTGACGCATGAGTCACAGACAAAATGCATTTGAAATGTTTTATGCACACACTGCACAGCTCATCCAATCTAGGAATGAAGAAGTCAAGAGACACAAATGATTACTTCTTTCCATCCTGTTTATTCTATTCAATTAATTGAAAGAGGTCTTTCAGAGTTGAAGTAGCTCTTTTCTCGATTAGAAGTGGTTCGTTGACATGCTAACTTGTTAGGAAATTAAGTGTAGGAGAGATGCTCGATGTGAGTGGCAAAGTGAATGTTTTGTTCTCATGCTCATGAGATGCGCATGCACTTAATTGATCATCACATGTTGTTGCTCATCGTATTAAACTTGTAAAGTGCTTTGTTTCCGTTTGAACTGTTTGAAGTCTGTAGTTTCTTGGTTAGCATTGAAATTATACAGGATTGCAATCGCGCTTATATTTTCACACAATCATTTTTGTCCTTCCGCAATCCCACTTCGGAGAAAGATTTAATTTTGCGATTGTGATAATTCTAAATGGATTATAATGATACTAATACAAAGGTAAGGCTGTTCTTTTAAGTCCATGGAAAAAATTAGTACATATTTGAGAGACACTAATGGATGAGGAATGCCTTGTTAAGATGATACAAAGTCAAAAACTCATTCTTCAAATATTTGAACCAATGCACTTACAATGTGTTGACTTGCAAATCCCAAACAGGTATCATTGCATAATATCTAGCTTTAGAAACTTTCTTTAAATTATAAATTTTTATAATACCTTTTACCCGCCTTTGTACAATTCACGACGTTATAGGGTTTTAATCCTGCTAGAAACATTGTAGCAAAGACCGGAGAGAGCTCTACACCTTCTCGAATAAACGTTCCAGCTACAAGACAGCCAGGGAAGAGAGGTCGAGTACGATAACAGTCTATGACCGACATGGGTTACAGTACGCTCACAATCACCATAGATGAAACCTTACACCGCGCATACGAATACACAAAAGCTAAGATTAATAATGATATCTTCAAGTGCACAGCAGCGAAAAACCAATGAACTGTAAACTGCACTCACATGCTCATACTCAACCGTAAATCCAGACTCCGCATTAATCATTTCAGAAGAAACTCAGCAGTCCGGTGTATTAGAAAATTTCGTTTGCAGATGTGGGCCGCTTATGCACTTCCACTTTGCCTGTATAATGCATCCTCATATATGCACAAAAGTACAATAAAACGACAGAAACACGTATATGAGCCCGTTTATTGACTCCTTTCAACCTTTCTACAATTTCAAAATAAGGTGCACCGAGAATGATGCAAGTAAACGCATGAATAATTTATATCGAAATTGATTGTATTTTCCAGCATTTAAATGCGATTCAATCAACAAATACTGATGTATTTATGGAACAATGAGTTGCATAATAAAAATGCATTCCGTATAAAAATCCAGCTGAATAACAAACCGAATTAGAAGAAGGGAAACGAATCAATCAAGCATAAGTTTCTGACACTTTTCAATTATGTTATAAAGAGCACTTCACGTTGATAATAGCATCATATATCAGCTTGTAATAAGCCCATAAATGATATAAATCATAAAATACATCAACGAGAAAGAGTCACGTCCAGTCAGAAAGTCCAAAGACATTTCTCGTATTATTAATGGCATTTGACCTCCATGCTGCATTACATTCAAAGTCAGTTGGAAATCGATAAGGAATAAACGATGGGCCCAAAATCATTGTTATAATAATACCGAGAATGGTCACATAATAATTTTTCATGTTACAAACCAAGAGAACAAAGCTTGTTTTGATACATTTTTAATATAATCTGGCAGAATGTTTAGTGGCACTCAATTCCACCACAATTAATCATTCATATCAATCATAACAACAAACGTGGTTTATATTGAATATATCTAAGAAACAAACAGCGCTGATGGGATCCAAGTCTTATGCACATTGGTATAAAATTTGTTCGGAAAGGATGAAGTAAATGTATGCACGACCAACCGCATATTCTATCTCTCCACACTATCAGGTTGAGGAGGCAGATCTGACGGAATATTAATATCACATTCTATTTAAACCCACGTCATTGCCAGCATTGCAATCGCAGAAATATCGCAAGTGCCCACATTTTGAACAATCCCGTTGATCGAATGGCGGCAAATGTTGGAGAAAGTCGATTGCAACCATATCGACCCCGGGTTTTGCTTCACTGATGGACGGTTATGTGCATAATATGTAAATAACCTAATACTGTGCCAATGCACTGACTCGTAGAGATTACGCAATGTTTGATTTTTCTACCAAAAAATTATCGCAGTCCTGTCGAAACTGTCCTGAAACGATGAAGTCATTAATTAAACCGGAGCCAGTTAGAAATAGTAGTGCAGTACCCATTAAAATCAATCGAGTTGATTAAACTGAATATTATTTTGTAACACATTGCAACATATTCATTTTATGCATAAAAACATAAACTGTTTCCATGGTATAATTTCAATCCGCGCATGTTAATCAAACTATTTTTAATCCAGTATTAAATCGGTGCATCCGCATGAAAATTATTTCGGCTGCATTGATGAACATTGGAGGAAACGACAATTAATTTCAATAAACGCGTGTGGTCATTGAAAATAGTCACGAGTGGAACGAAATTAATGTTTTTTGAAAGTTTGCAATGCATGCAGAATTGAAAATTGATCAATTATATTACTCATCATTATCTGCACCCAGCACAACTATTCCTATCTGTTTGATATCAACATTGATGACATTTACAGCTACACTGAGATTCAAATAGATTTTGTAAATACAGTACTTTCTATCTCGTACAATTTATAAATTATGACATGCTTCGATATCAGTAGGTTTAGTTGATTTCTTTAACTTAATTACACCGCATTCCGTAGTCTCATGATAAGCTCCGCTATAAATAAATATAATTTTTACCTTTGTTGGAATATTATCTGCAAACCTTGCATAAACAGCACAAAAACCAGCTCCGCAAAACTAATAGCACCATTCTCGCAACCACCTCTGTATTGATTGATATCCTATAATAATTTCATCCTATATAATATATGCTAGTGCACAACACTCAACGGCGATACCAAACACCAGCAGGAAAAAAGCACTTATCCAGCAGCTATGAGTAACTAGCGATAGAGGCTTATTATAACATAATGAGCTTTAATGAAATTATTTTTGGAAGCGATTGATGCTCCAATAGAGGTTAATTAGAGGCGCAAAGTGGTAATCGAACTTGCAATGAGTTATTTTCATGGAAATAACTGGAATTTCCAACATTAAAATGTGGAAGGCAAAAATAATATTTTTCTTGTAATATTGTCGGTCGATAAAATAGCAATGTTTTTATATTTATCAACTTAACAGACGAATAGTACTGAAAAGATTTGAAAGGTTTTCAAATCCGATTCAGCACTGCTATTTTGTGATCCTTTTTGGGATCATGTTAAATCACCTGTCACGGAATCTTGTTACAATGTTACTTCCCTTCTCACTACACTTGGATTTAAGATTCAATCGTTTGTATCTTCTATGTCCCATTACCTTCTCTATGCGTGGATAGTTTCGAAAGTGTGCAAAATCTCACAAGTACGCACTTTCAAAAAAATCCATTCTTCTCCCCATTCAAAATACCAAATGCAAAATGTAATTTCATAATTTTACACTTATTGAAGCAACAACACTAAATCCGCCTCTGTAACTCCTATGACATGTTTTCTTGGTCGTTTAGTATGTGAATTCACGTTAAATCACCTGTCACAAATCAATTTACATTATCAGCCAGCTCTCGCATTTCAAGTACTCCTCTAGTCACAGTAACACTTCTAGAAATCCTCAACTGCTCCATCATTTCCCATAACTGTAACACTTTCCACCGTGAATTTTCACAGGTGTTTGATTTCAAAGAAATGCTTGAGATTATAAACACACGTGCATTGCATGTAGTTTATAAACTACACGTCGATTCTCAACGTCTGTCGCGTGCTGACACACTTTCTAGCTATAATGCACTCAACACTCGTGAAAAATAATTAAGTGCCAATTTTCTGCACGATGTCAACAGCGAGCTTTTAGCGCTCAAGGCCTTATAGATCACACATGCATTTTCACTTTTTAAGCCTTCAACCTCATTGGATTTTAATGGCAAATGCCTTCTCTTCCATCAACCAAAGCGAAGACAATTGAACCAGAAGCCAAGCATGTTTGTTTAGTGGCTTTATCTTGTAAAAACACCAATGCATACAGAGAGACAAGTCGAGAAAATTCAATAAAAGATAATACCACTAAACATCAACTTCTCCCACGAGTGACAATAATCCCCCCCCCATGATATCGATGGATAAAAGCAGATTTTTGACATGTTTCCGGTAAACCATTTGTATTCTTCTTAGCGTCGACATCACTCCAGCCACTCGTAAAGCTTGTTTAGGGATGGAAAATGAAGCAAAATATACCAAGTTTGCTTGTGAAAATATGTAATAGTAGCACGATGAGGGATGAAGCTTGCTTAATGCAGAAGGGGAAACACGACGGAATCCATCAGCGTGAAAAAATGACATGGAAGTTTGAAACCAGAAACAAATCCGTACACCAATGCTAATGCCAATCTCAGCCCATGAATTGCCCCAAAACAGATTTAATTTATTGATGGATCGGTCTAAAAAGCCAAGGGACCATGGCGTAAAGAGAATGTGTCAATGCAGACGTGCGAATGACAAAGGACTAGCGTGTTTCCATCCCCTAAGAGCACTCAGGAAAATGTGTAAATGTGGACAAGCCATTGAAAACATACAAGGCTAACTATGTAAATTTATGAATGAGCTCCTACAAGTAACCCAAGTAAGTAACTTCTACTTTAAAAATAAATTCAATTTGTGAACCACCCAGTGCAAAAACCTGTTTGCCTAAAAGAAGAGCATAAGTTTTAATCAAATTTTAATTTCTGCATGAAAATGTGGGTGGTATAGGTTAACAAGCCACCTACAGCCCAAGCTCCCTCCCTAAAACAAACAATGCCCGAGTACATTGAATAAAGTTAGCGGACCAACAAGCGTTCACCACTGCTTTGTTAGCTTTGTTTGTCTGATAGAAACGATGCGATTACGTATTAATTCGGGGATGCCTGCCCGCAATTACCAACGCCGATCGTAGTAGGCGGTGGGAAATAAATCAACATTTTCCCATTAACAACACTACGTGTTCGACGTGCGTAAACTACTACTGTAGCATGTGTCTGCTGCTTCCAATGCAAGCAGAGTACAACAAACTGGAGAATATCTATGCCTGTGCGAAAAAGTCTCGCAAATTAAATATAAATCAGCAAATGTTTCCCATATCAAACGTGTGAGAGGGAGGAATGTTATGATGACACTATGCATGAAAGACACAAATTTGATGCTGCTAACACCACCAGCTGTTTTCCTATTTGTAACAACAAGAATGTTACGGTGTTTAAAGTTAATTTACGTTAAAAGCCATTCGTTTGTGTTATTGCCAACTATTTGCAACTTCCAAGAAATGTACTTTGTTGACAATTACACGTCATTCAGTACAAGCTACAAACCATCACAGTAATATGCTTTGTGAAGAAGCTAAACACTTTCGCACCATGAATTGTACAAACACAAGCGCCGTAGAATACATTCCCTTGACTTTTCCAACACAGCAATGAGTAATTTCTTAAAACTATTTGCTAATGCGATTTGCACCGCCGCCATCGTCCAGCAGCATAAGAACACCTCCCCAAGTTTTAATGAACAAATAGCTAAAAGTAGTCTTCATCGCGCACTTCTATTTCCACTCAGCTTTTCGTCGTTGGGGCCGGATAAATAAAAGAAGTGAACGTCGCGTCGGGGGCATAAAATCGCACCGTCGCACCGCATCTGCAAGCAAGCGAATGCACAACGAGTGCATCTGTAATTACACCCAACAAGATGGCACGCATCGCACATAGGGTATTGGATGCAGGCAGGCTGACTAAACCGATGTACATAAAGTTGGAAAGCTGAGATGAGCAGTAAAATGTTGCACATCAAGAATAAATGAGATCGGAAGCATCGAGAGATGAATTTATATTCTGATGTTTCAATGACAGCTACAAGAGCAACAAATGTACAAATAAGTACTCTGGAGTACTCAAGATATGACAGCTGTATGATTACAGTGACGGTATTAAACTTGCTCCAGAAATACAATTAGAGCAAGACTCCAAATATTCTCATAGTCAAATAGTCAAATATCTAATTAATTCAATTTTCATGAGATGAATAAAGCGTAAATAATCACTATTTTTGTTGACGTTTGATGTGTGATGATCAATATGATTCTAATGCATTTGCTACATGAAAAAATAAATAAACGAACAAAATTGGAAAAATTAATGTCGAAACCCTAGCCATTTTCACATACAACAACGTAGCAAGTATTTGCAAGTTGATTTCGAAGTCGATGTCGTTAATCTTAATTCACAATCGTGCATATTTGCCATATTTTTGGCAATCAAATTAAAACTAGTCATCATCCTTTATCCCAACATAAATTTATCGGAAGCCAAGTTAATTATTAAAAGCCATGACGATTTCAGAAATAATTTCTTGCTTATTTCACTCCAATTCCATTTGGGAGATTGTATGCTGCTGTAGAACTTGAGCACAATAACTTTCCATGATTAATACAAATTTCTCATAGAAAGGGAACTATTCGTTATACTGCCCACATATTATGTGCCTTGCACAAGAATGAGTTCATCGATTAATTGAACAAAATGCTCACTGAGTGTTAGGGATTGCAAGGGACAATAAGAAAATTTAAATAATTGAACTGCTTTGATATGGTGGTAACACTCGGCGAGCAAGGTACAAGTTGGACTAAGTTTAAGCCTTTGTTTTACCGCATGCTGCTTGTGCTTGGTTTAGAATTTAATCATTTAATGATTCATTGAACATGTGCATTTACATTACTCGAGTTGAATTGAGTAATTACTCGAACGCCCTCGCATTGGAGACAATAAAAAGTGGTGTTGTTGACCCAACCAAGCAAAAACAGAAAATAAATCTCTTAATTTTAACAAACATACTCTGACTCCAAAGAATGACTGGTGCAATTCTGCAGTATTTCTTATCTCAAGTTATCTTCACAAAAATTCTGCCTCTGTGCCAAACTATCGGTATCGTAATATCGACCACCACACTTCAAATCAGCAACTTTCCACTCTATCTTCCACCAAGCCGCGATACCAAACCAACACGTTTTCCAGTTTTGCAGCTGTAGATAAAATACACGAACGTGATAAACCGTAATAGATGTTCGGCCATCTGTACCGAATTTGCCATCTTTACCTTCCGTCGCCGATCACAAATACAGCCACAGACCATATACTACCTGAACACAAACCCAAATGCCTTCGCGCCATCCGCTCTCCGAAGCTAGACTTTATTATGACAGCTTTACATCTTGCCGAATGTTTCCCCCGAAAACTGTACGACTGCACAAGATGTGGTTTGTGGTCGCGTACGGAGATTGACCGAAGTTTTATGAGCACCATTCTTAAATGATAACCAGGTCAGATGGCTACTACCCCATGGTGCATTTAAATCCATAAAAAAACACGCACGCAAATACAGTATTGGCGATGAAAAAATTACGAATTTTCAATATTCTATACAAAGTACAGAGCATTCAGCACATGTTTATACTTGTATTTTGAAAGATGTCTGTCTTGATAAAGCCATCAAGTTTCTATTTAGGAAGCAAATGTTTGGAAAGTGACAACTGTAAACTCTTGCCATGTGGCGGCAGTGTAAAAGTCCATAAAACACTAAACTACGCGGCGAAAACGTGAGCTGAAATAATTTACAATTAAGGAAAGCCCGGAGAGAAAACAAAAAAGTGCATGAAGCATCAAATTATTTAAATGCACACTGCAAAAATATATCCCCCAATGAGCTCATTCCTGAATTATTTCCCATTCAAAATATTTATCACTGCCCAGACTATCAACTTTTTTTATCATTACAATACAAGATAAAAGATGGTAGACATGTGCATACTTGCAAACCCCAGTCATCTTTACGTTAAATTCCCAAACAAGCAACATTTATTTAACAACGGACAAGTATCGAGTGAAAATTTATCAAAGCTGTGATTCTGAGATTCTCCCAGATTCTGACTGACGTTCTTTTCTAAGCTAACGTGCGGCGTAGGTATAAAAGCCGGCTTTGTCTCTTGAAGCGCTCCTCGAATCTGAACAGATCTACAAACGTCTCGCTTCACAAAGCTTGCACACAATCGCAGCAAACAGCGCCCAAGATAAAAACATTTTATTCTGTGATAAACGCACACACATTCGTATGAACGGCGGTGGCGGTGTCAATGTAAGCGCATGTAAATTCTTTTAGCTGCCCGACGTCCCACGATGTCTGAATTCTGTTTATTCTTATTATCTCTTCATTCACTGGATATTCCAAGGCGCGTGCAATCAGAGATAGACGCGTCAACTCTACGAACAAGCGTAGCATACAACGAAACATGCACAAAACGCAATGAGGTGCATTTGAAAAATACAGTATTAAAGATGAACGAAATATGTTACACCTTGCCAGGAGGTAAATCAATTGAAATTTCTAATAAAATGCACGGAATTCATAAAACTACGGGACTTACTAATTTCAGCGTACTTCCCGCATTCAAACTTTCATTCAAAAGTTCAAAGACGTTAAATTACCCACAAATATTACCACAGCATTCCTATATTCTATGCACCGCGCGCCATAAAATTATGCAATAATCCTGTACTCCATGCCTCGTTTATCCCTCTAGCATCAAAGGAAACACAGCTCTCATTACCAACTTTTGTTTTACACGTCCGTTGTCTTAGCTGTCAGTCTCCGCAAATATTTAGTGCAAGTAGATCGTAAAAACAAATAATTTATATTACAATCACAACTCAACTGCTTACTTCGCAAGTGGAAATAATAAGGAACGTAATCTGCCAAAAAGAGATACATCAAACTAACGATCCAACAACACTTATAGGTCCGTAAAAACTGGGATATAAAACATGTTCCTCAAGACAACTCCTTCCTCCAATGTGGAGAAAAAAGTTGCAAGATTGGCGGCGAACTAAAATAGCAAGGATCTATAATTTCATGTATTGCATACAAGTACACCTCGACCAACTAGTAGACCGTGAAGAACATTCGACCTGTTCAGGAGCCGTAGGGATGATGAACGGAAGTGCTCCTAGCTGCCACCATGAGAGATCTTTTTTCATGTGGAGTAAACTAAAGAAAATGGGCACGAAGATACAGAAACGGTATATTTGACAGCAGGTGGTTCGACACTTAAAAACAATCCGCAGACGATAAATATCTTCATCCATATAAAATGTGGAACATTATAATGCAAGAATCACGGCATCAACCACATTTTACTTGACGCCGCATTTTTTGAAAGTAAACTTTCCTTCATAGCCTAAAAACATTTAATTACTACCTTTTTCAATGATGTCCTACTTTGATCGCTCACTCTTGGAATATCTTCCTGTTTGATCAAGGACGATAAGAAATGTTTCCTTCGTCGCTTTAAAGCCAATTAACAGTTTTCTTACTTTCAGTTGCTGGCAAATTTGCAAATTCGCTAGCACATATTCAACAACACATCCACGAAGCAGAAAACGCAACTTAGGAAATCACTAGACAAGTCTTTCATCCGTGCACCGCTCGCATATATAAAAAGTACCGTAAAAGAACTCTGTACACAAGTTACTTGTTGCTGGTATGTATCAATTATGGGTCAAACAATTACACAATGCGTTGAGGACGTATCCCTCAAAACAAACAAAACTCTTTGCGGCAATTCCTCTACTCTCCGCGACACTTGAAATACCGACAATGGGTTAGCAACACTAAACACTCGACGCAACAAACGTGAATGTTAATATTCATTGTTGATCGGAATGTGTATTAAATGAAATTGCGCTGTACGCAAAATAACACGCGACTCGGTTGAAGCATACCACTATACGAATTACAGTGGGAGCGATACCACGAATACAATGTTGATATAATCGCGGTTATCAACTGTCGATGCCGCACACGGTTTTTGCACTCTACGTGGGGGCGACTTGCAGCTGGGAGACACGAGGAGGGTGTAAACGCACCGAATGCAAGTGAATAACACTGAGTACCGCTCGGCGCAACCTCCAGCAGAGCAGTGAATGAATCATGATGAGGTAATGGTAGAGCTATGAGCGGCACGATGCGCGGCATGCGCGTGGAGGAGTGTGTGGTGGGACAAACAAACCAGGAGGCGGCAGATTGCTTGTGCGAAAGCAAGAGCGCGATATAAACAAACCTGCTGCTACGTTCTTCCTGTGCCTAGCTTTTGTGTTCATGCTACTGTTTAGGACATTACCGAGCTGCAGTAGAAGCGCAAAAGAATCGCAGCCTTTTTCTACCAATTATCGCTGCAATTCGCTCGTCTTCCTTCCCTAGGCTTCGAGCACGCGCGCATCAGAGATACTGCAATGCCATGCGCATGCTTTACGACCACTGTGTTGAACAGAGGCTCATATCATAGACGTCCAAGAGTTGAGTGAGGGACAATGCAGGGTAACAGAGAGTCAGTCCCTACTTACGCTGTTCCCCCTGGCTCCTACATTCGAAGGTTCCAGATGTGCATGTTGAATTGAAACCAAAGGGCTGTTTAAACCAAATTATGATTTCGCGTTGGAAAGAGAGTAGGACCCCTGGTATCCTACTGTTTTGCAGCACCACGTCTAAAACACCTCCTTTTTGTCTTCTTAGAGCATTTGAAGGCAAACCCCACAGTAGATCATCGCCTTCAATGCCTGCATGTCACTGCTCTAACAAAGAAAAACCTTGAGGTGCCAAGATGACGAATATAGATTGAAAGGTTTCTTTAGGTGGAGATGAAAGGAGCCATGTTTAATTACCTCTAATTTATCAGCAGCAGAATTTTCTTTACATGGTCGAGCAAATATTATAATTGATTACTAAGGTGGGTATATATAAGCATAAAGAAATTAACCTCTTTAAATGTGAAGGATGTAAATTTGCCACAATTAAACATCCTTTACAGATAGGGGAATAGAAGTAAATTTAAATTGAGCGGAAATTCATTATTAGATCATATTATAAATAGCATTTCCCGGATATTTCTTGTAGGAATAATATTTTTGCATCTTACGCTAATTTGCCAGAAGCTGTCATTATTCCCTGGAGACTCGCACGAATTGTACTGAATAGCGAGTAAAAATATGTCAATATCAACTTTAATGACAATAATTGCGAATCTTGTGCAATTAATTACATTGCAAAATCAGAACACATTAGACCAATTAGCTTGATATCAAAACAAAGGTTATATTTAAACATTAAATATTAGCAGGTTTTTGTTAACATGTCCAACGACATAGAATCTTCACTACAAATTAACCAATTTACTATTTCTGCTTTACATTTCCCTCGACCATGCACTAACAATAAGGTAAATTTGTATTCTGTAGTAAATAAACAGCCAACTGGAAGTACCATTACTTCATTACCATTAAATTGTACATTAACTGCCCAAGGAAATCCATTCAGAAGTCAAACAACAAGAAAATTATTTGCCTTTGATGTAAACTCGCAATTCCAACAGCCAATAATTTATACATGATAAATACTTCGATACACATTCTAAGCAAAGACAATGCAATAAATGAGTAAGATTTTATTCATATTACTCACTTCCTTCCAACATAATATATAAAACAATCAGTACACCGGAATGTTCAGGCAGTGCAAAAATGTCTGTTGAATAGACGATTGAAGTTTGTTTAACTTGGATCGTGATGCTCGCAATGCAAATAAATCCACAAGACAACTTTTAGTTTGCACTTCAATTCAGTACAAAACTGATTATAAATAAATTGACATTTTTCCTACTCGGTGTTGGTTTTTGTAAAGACTAGTTTTCATACATGCCAGACAGACAAAGTTTTAACGATTACATTGAGCATGCACCGCGCAATCAACTCGATTCCACATTGAACCGAAGGAGACAAAAAAGAACATCAGAATGGTAGTAAAACAGATGCTTTCATAAGATAAGCATTTAATCAGATTTGAACTCTGGTATTAACATGACGTGGCTTCACTTTGTTTCAAAGAAGATTGGGTAATTAGACAACGCAATAAAAAGTACGACGGCAAGAAGTAAATTATTCGGATAATAATTTTGAGCATTTGTTTAATTAAAGAGAAGGGTTAATTTTAAGGGAATGTGATAAATAAACATGTTAATGGCAATCTTACAAAACACAATGTAAAAATTTATCATCTTCGTAGTGCAAAAAGTCCCATTATTTCCCGTTTCCATTATGTTTTCAAGTTCCATTAAGCAATCAGATAAATTATGATTTTGCTGGGTTTAATACAGACTTATTTATTGCTATTTTATCGTTCGAGATATGATTTTATTACGGTCATATTGGTCGTTTTGCAACGTATAAGATTACTTTCACTGGGTTAAGAGTAGAAACAAATTCATTTCCATCACCAGCAGAGAAGGACATCACTCTCTGCAATAAAAAAAACTTTGGATAGAAGTAAGTTACTAATAAATCATGAAATTACCTGCATACATTGCATATGAACATTT
The DNA here is from genome assembly GCA_027574925.1 of Ecitoglossa quadriceps. Lineage (NCBI taxonomy): Eukaryota > Metazoa > Arthropoda > Insecta > Coleoptera > Staphylinidae > Ecitoglossa > Ecitoglossa quadriceps. The sequence goes on along the minus strand of JAODGC010003304.1, from coordinate 170,563 downwards.
TATAGTTCATAAAATGCCTCAGACAACCATGAAATGAAACAAAGATCCAGTGCATGTAGCCAAAAGATAATTAAATTACTTCTCATTATGCACAAGAAGCCGTAATTAGTAGCAGCGTGCACTAGCAATCCACCTATTGTTTTATTTAGATACAGCAACAATACGCGGTGCGATGAATGTAGTCAGCATTTGCATAATAGGATTGCACATAGCGATCATTATTGCCGGGTGCGGCGGTAAAAGCTCGTTCTGTCTGCCACCCCAACGAAAATCAGCCCTTCAATAACGTGTACAATCGACCTGTGTAAGGGTCACAACGCTCGGACGATAGTGTTAAAAGGTTTAATATTATCACGACTCTGCAGCAGTGCAATTTAAAGATTTGCAATTTTGAATAATTTTACATAATTTTTCAAAATACCAACACCTGGTATATTGCAGGCATATCCTAAACAATCCATTACTAACTCCACCTGCAATCGCTACGAATAAACAACCAAATAAAAGTGAATGAAAAAAAAAAAAAGAAAAATAGCCGGCGTTAAAAATCGAAAAGATCAATAATTGCACAAAACTTACACCCCCACTGGGATTACAATTTATTAAACTTCCGCATCGACTCTATGCGAGCTCCATTTGGGTGCGGTGGTCGAGGATGCTCCGCCCCAACCCCATCGGCAATATGCGCGTGTGTGGGGAAATAAATTGAGGAGCGTAGTGAGCAACATCATCGATGTCCCATCGCTGTGCGCGTTGCACATCGTTTGGGTACGAAAATAACGATGCTACCTAACAATCACCTACGCTTTATATGGACGTGTAGCGCAATATAGCACTACGATAAATATCTCTTCGGAAGCATCTTTGGCGGTCGTAAAAAGTAGAAAACAATTGGCAACTTTTTGCGATAGTCGTTAGAAAAGACATGTTTATTTACAAAAAATAGGCATTCGACTATAACGATGGCATACTCTTTTGAACAAAACATTCTCTGAACATGCGATAACCGGATGTCCAAAATAAGTTTTCAATTAATCCAATAACTCCCAGAAAAAACGGCAACAGTGCAGAAACAGAACTTCCAATAATTAACCCAATTAATATCAATTTCCTTCCTTAGTTAATGTTTTTCAGTACAAACATCGAAAGGATTTTTCTAGGCAAACATCCCAAAACGCATTTTGCCCTTTTTATATGTAGCAGTTAATTGAATTACCACCAGAGTTTATTTCTAATCTTTTCTTATATTTCACGCATTTAAAATATATTTTTACTCAGTGGAAAGTCCGGATTTAAATTCGTTTCACGACAATTCCCGGCATTTCCCACCTAGCGTTTCATTTATTACATGCGTGCGTGTTTGATAGCAAGTTGAGTAGCGCTGCCTCCCACGTCCAGACCTAGACGCCGCCACAATGCATTCATTGTCGCACGCGATGCGAGTGCGCGCCTCCACCACACCTTTACTGATTTCGATTGCGGAAAATGATACGGAGGCGCCGGTCATGGACTAAAATACGTTTTGTTGGAACTAGTGAGTGAATCGAGTCAGCAGGTTTTTCTGTTGCAAATTAATGTAGACTATTGAAAATTCCCCTAAGAAAAATGTTCTAGAAATGATAAAAGAATAAAGTAGTGGAAAAAGAAAAGAGAATATTGGTGGTGAAATTTAATTGCTGAAAACTCACCTGAAACAAAAGAAAATAGTATTGTACAAATATTATTGGAGAATCCTGTCATAAATTTCTTTGATATACTACTTAGAAAAAGATTACCACCAATAATACTATAGACCACATGCAATAAAATAAAAATGTTTAAATTATGTCCTTCAACATATCGTGCTACTAGTCAAAATCATCTGATAACGTGAGACACAATAATTAACATCAACACGATTATGAATAATTCGTTGGTTGTTCATGTTACTAACAACCTTGAATTCAAATATAAAGCTACCTGTAAGTATTAAACCCAATTCAAAGTGTTTATTTCTCCGAAATTTACTTGTAACGAATTTTTACAAGACTTGTCATTTGTATGTACACCTAGTTATCGTCTCTTCATCGCTCTATGTGTATCTTAAGCACAATTCGTCGCAAAACGACGCAATAACGAAAAGCACTTCCTCACAAATCGCTTTCGTTTAACACCATCTTGTGTACGCCGCCAAACAAATCCTCCCACACAAAACAAAAGGCGCAGACCTCGAGAATGGTCGTAGGATTGCACTATAGCAGGATATTCGTTGCTTGCAGCGGTACCTCTTTGCTCGAAATTCCAGCATATAAAACAAACCCAGCATAGCTAGGAAAGTGGAATGAAAAGACGATAGTGACACCGCACAAACAACCACCACCATCGCCAATCCAGACGCCGCCGCCGAGGCGAAGCAAACGATATTTCAATAAAAGAAACAAACACGTTACGAATCTATCGCTCGCAGCGTTTCATCGTATATACACCTCCCATTCTTTGTTTCCTAATGCAGACTATAGACATAGACGGTATTAAATGTTAGAGTGCCGAAGACTAAAGACGCGCAGGCTGCAGACTAAGGATCGTAAATACAAAGAAGAGATGGAACGTGAAAACGTCCTCGATTTTCATTCTCGCGGATGCGGTGCAGACGTCTATCAACATCATGTTCACCTCCTCGATTCAAGAACGGATAGAGTAGACACTAAATTCGGTATTAAACCAACAAATTTCCAATGCTTTGACTCCTATAATAGATATTTATTTGAAACGTTGTTCACACTATTAGAATCGTGATCATTCCTGTATTAATATCATTAAAGCCCCTACCAAAATTTCATTTGTCTACTCGCACCAACGCACAAAAACCTAACCCATTGACTTCCTGATGCGCAATTACTCGTATGACTAAATTTCAATCGGGCCTAGAAGAGACCCACGTTGCAAGTGTGGGAGTATATTTGCATCAGAAATTAGGTTCATTTACCCTGCGACACGCTTGTAACTTAATATGTGAAATTATAGTATGCCGTACACAATACAGATGAGTCCCATCCAAACACATCAGAGTCTTCTTGAGTCATCTTACATCTCATGCTTCTAGAAGGGTGGCGGTTGATGTGTGGCACTTTGGTGCTAATTATAATTGACTAAGATTAGAATTAAACTTTACTTGGATGATGCACCTCCCCCCCACCCAGCGCCTTCGTCTAATTGAGGTTCTAATCCAAAGAGTTAAATATCCCTGATAATAGCTTACGTTTTATTTAATTTTTCATCAATCATCGTTTTAATTGATTAAGAACCAAGTTAAACCACCTTGAAAATAGATTCCAATCTAATTGTAATCAGCGTTTGTGTACCGCCACCGCTCATTGCAAGTTACTACCAGATGCTGCGAGGGTGTAGCCTATGGAGTATAAATCTTCACGGACCATTAGCCCAACTTTGCTTTTACTTGTGTGCTTTCCGCGGAACCCAACTGAAACTGATGGCATTCGACACCTTGGCAGAACTATTCGGGCCAGAGGTGCGGGTGTACAAAAGCAGTAAAACCATCGACAAATGGCTTATATATAATGGCAGATGTTTTGCTGTAACTGGAGTAGACCACTAGTGTCATACGGCTCGCAGCCGACATTCGACACCGCATTTTGCCTCCGCCTTTGGTGCTCTTCAGAGGCGTCTGCTTTTGCACTCTGCTGTTCTGGAATGGAAGGCGGGTAAAGAAAGATCTTCGACGAGCGAGGAAACATTGAGCCACTTACTTACATTCGACACCGCCTACGGTTTCGAAAATGTGCACAGTGAACTACGTTGAAAGAGAAAAATAAAAACCAACTTAGTAGACTAAACAAACCCCCTTTCCGAAATAAGATTGATATGTGTTCATTGTAAGCGACCGAAGCCCGCTGAGAATTCGGAGGGAGTTTGTGCACCAATACAAAGATTTAAACGCAATTGAATGAAATGAAAAGCCAAGTGTGTATGCAAATGCAAGCAGGCGTTAAGAGAAGTGCTGGGCTTACAATAGCAACACAATTATTTCCGGAACTGTCCGGACAAAACGCGTAAAATTTAATTAAAACAAAGCTTTGAATTTGTCAACTTCGGGGGTGTCAAATTATGTCGAACTAAACACAAATCACTGAAGAAAGTAAAGGTTCCCTATAATTTATTCAGGCATATTCTCTGGATTTCAAAAAGCGATAATCCAAAGACAATATGATAATGTGACAGGTGTCTTATATTCATGCCACTGCATATTATAAATAAAATCCATGAGAAAATCCTCAATGTCACAAGATAAAATGCGCAAAAATCTGTAAGACAAATCTTTAAAATCCGTAAACAGTGCACTTATGCTGTATTCCATTCTGAGAATGCATGGAGGTGAATGAATACAATGCACAATAGGTTGTGGGTAAAAATATGCAAATCGAAAAATTGATTTTCACAACATCGACAGACGCCAAGATGAGAACTTTTCCATTATCATATGCTAGCGTAACGTGTCCGGATTAAGTCGGAAGATGACAAACTAAAAGATGAATTTGTTGAAGTTGCTCCCCGAAGAAAAAGGGTATCTAGAATAAAACAGTACCGTCTGAAATAATGTCTGCCGATCGATTGAATATGATTTGGAAATTCCCCGATATTTTAATATTTACTCCCTAAATACAGACTATCGTTCATTTAAAACTATTCTCTCAATCTGAAAGATTTGACATTTGTATTACTTTACTTTATGTTGTAGTTCCGGTGACTTTTATGATGAATCAATTTGATATTTAAAAATATATTACAGCAGCGGACTCCAGACTAACTGCTCCTATGCAGTCTCGCTGAAGAGTATTGTGCAAAGCAAAAAATGAAAAGAAAATCTATTTACATTAAAATACGTCGCCAGCTTCATGCGCCCATCCACTTCCAGCCTGCTGCTGGGGACTTGGAGCAGCTGGGCCCTTTCGATGTCAATATAAGATGTGCAGATTCATTGGCGGATAGGCGCTGCAGGCCCGTATGGCAGGCAGGAGGCAATGCATAGGCAAACGGGCGTGCGAGGCAAGCAACCAGACGGAACAACGAAATGAAATTTGCATTTTCAAGTCTGACAGACAGGAAGACATTACAAACTCTTTCATGCTTTACCAGATCTACATTTTAACTGCCTAAATATAAATACGAGAGAATTAAATTTTAGATTTGAATTTTCGGACAATTCATAAGGACGTCAAATAAAGATTATGTTTAATTATATCCATATAAAGTATAACTTCCGAGTTTTATGCGATGCAGCTTATAATATGTAATAGGTCAGTCAGTTACCAGTTAGGTAGGTGATGGTATGCATCAGTAATTCAAGTGTCATTGACATAATGAAAGAACCGCAAATTAGTCAAAAAACGAGTTTAAAACTTTGAGCGCCAAAACAAATATTTTGAAGTGTCGAGTAATTTTGGGAAGTGGCCAAGTTCTCAGAAATACTGTGAAGTAAAAAAAATACAGAACAATTTGCACACTTCCCCCCCCCCCAAAAAAACAAAGATTTTTTAGTACAAGATTTAATTTAGTAATATTGCATTCGTCACTTGAGGAACCCGCCCCAGGAAAGCGCCTACCATTAGTACGCCGAATTGGTTTTTCTCGATTAGTGGTTATTCTGATGAAATCAGCACTTTTCGCGTTGTTACAACCTCCCCAAAAAGTAGTAGTCTGAAATTCAATTAGTGGCTTTTTTTATTACCGTTTTTTATCTTATACACGCCATGTGTAGAGTTTTCGGGGTCAAAATAGCAAGGACATTGTGCTAAATTGAGGCTACAATTAGTTCCCAATCCAGAGTCCCCCAAACGAATGGCGAACATATAATAAAAGTGATTGAGATAATTTAAAGCAGTTGTAATTACATTTTCAGGTGCACTGGACCCTTCCAAAACCCCAGGATGAGTCTCTAGAGCGTTCCGTTTATATAAACAGATAGGAATCCTCCGCACTGGCTGTGAAATACTGCGACAGACATGCAAGTTGATTGGATAGGTAGGGTGCGATCACTTCGAAGATAATTAAATCGAATTGAGCGTTTCGTTGTACTTGATTGCGAAGTGCCTGATATTCATTGCATTGAAATAAGTTACATTGCTAGTTATATTCAATGTTATAAAAATGTTTTCGGTACATTCCCTTCATCAGTTTTGTCGGTCTATGAACGGCATAGGAAACAATCCCAATCATACAACACAAAATCCCTACACCCAGCAAGCGAGTACAAAAAAACTAAGAATAATGATGATGATACTAGTTACTCTCCCCTGAATTTTGAATCTTCCTTTCCAGTTCTATCCATTGGTTTTCGTAAGTTAGTTATAAATATAGACATATCGTATTATTGATGTAGAAGTAATATATTAATTGCATTGACTCACATGGGATTTAAGATTTTACTAACGTTATAACAGAGCATATTGTATTTCTTATATGGAGTTGATTTGCATTAATTCATAAGAGAAATGTGGTGTTGCTTGTTTATTACTACTTATGGAACCTGTGCTGTTGAGTTAGATTTTGAAGTGGGTTTTTTTATTGAAAAGAATAACTAGCAAAAGATGTTTCTCATTCGAAGTGGCAGACTGCACCAATGTCCATTTCCTGTATTCCTAGCTCTTAGACCTCGGTGTCTCTCAGATGCTGCATGCTAAGCTAAATCAAATGGACACAGCTAATAAGCTTAGACCCAAGTGACGATGCGTACCTAACGAACGCAACATGTCGAAAACATTTTTACAACATGAAATATTCAGTGAGTGTCAAAGTACACTCAACTCAATACAAGAAATCGAATTGTAGTTTTCAATTTCCACGCGACGCACAGGTGCGTGCGTCCTAGCGTTAACAGTGAGTGCTATTATTCTAATGTTCAATCAAGTGCTGTGAAACTAATCGGCTGATAAACAAGCCGAAAATAGCAAAGTGCTGAACGATGCTACTTCAAACATTCAACAAATAAGTTGAAATAAAATACCATTAGCGATGCCCTCATTAATTTTTCAAAATAAATAATCTCTTGCTTTCAAATAGGCTTTTCATCAACTTATGCACTTGTATAGCGTTTTGGTCCTTAAACACGTACGTATGTAAACTGAAACGTAAGCATCTTCAAACGTAAAAATTACGTTTCATTCTCATATCTTCCTCCATCGCATTCAATCATTTCCCTTCTAGAACTTCTTCCGTTCGCTATTAAAGTGTTTAAAGCTGTGCATCCGATGTTGTTCGCGCGAGCTTAAAGATATGCATTTATTACCGATCTCAAGCATCCAAAAGAAAAAAAAGATTGCGTTTTCCCGTGTTTCGCATTTCTTTTGTACGGCATCAACGTATCATATTTTTCATCTAAACATACCGAGCCTCTCTAGTTATAAAGCATTATTTCCTCCTAGCTTACATGGATGCAAAACGTTTTTATATTCCTCATAAGCAATACAGTGCCAGTTCAGTTACGTATCGAAAACCGGCAAAAACGCATCTCTACAAAGGGGAAGCACGCTGAGAGAGACACAATCGTTCGCCATCATTCCTGCAAACTTTTCAATATTGCGTTAGAGCCACCGATCTGACAGGTTTGTGGAGTAGAGCAGGGAAGCATGTGCATGTTGTGTACCTGCACCGGAGACGCAATATCGAAGCTTTTCCAAAGAAAATATATATTACGCAGAAAGGACTTTTATTGGTTTTTCCTGTCTTCCACTTTAGTAATTTTGCTCCATGTCGTGCGGTCTATGCATCCTGCGGGTCTTCCTATATGCACACAAGCGCGACACAACTTTCTGCACCCTTTTTACGATGATCGCGTTGGCCCCCCCATCTGCACCAGTTACAGCAACAGCCATCAGGCATATTTTTTTCCCGCTGCCCTTGTTAGCTCCCCTCAAATAGCCGCAGGATGCATTTTTGAGCCACCATTCCACATCATTCTAGAACGCACCTTCCAGTCATAATTTACCTCCTGATTTTCACACAGCCAGACATAAATCCAAGAAAAGCTGATCAAGCTCTTCAGTCAAATGCTCACTCCCTAGCAGCAAACGCGATGTGATGACATTTAAGCGAGAATTACACCGAATAGTCACTTCACCTGCTCATGGCAGTACCACACAAGCCCTTCTCCAGCAAAATGAGCATCATTCCTACAGCTCGAAGCTCAGTAATATTATTACCAAGAGCACGAGCGCAAATTAACTTTCCCGAAGAGTGTGCTCCACTTCTATACAAGCTGGGACATGGCAAACGCCTGCATCTGCATCTTAAGATGGTAAGTTCTCCAGAAACTCTGATTAATTTAGAAATCATACGCAGCATTGCACTTCGTGTGGGTGCTCGTTTAATGCACGTGTGGTGAGTAAACGCAGTGACTAAACGGAACCTTATGAGAAATAAAATCTTGAAGGAGTCTTGCAAAAAATTTTATAATTAAAACTTTAGATCTTAAACTAGAAACATGCAAGATGTTGGGAATAAATAAATTAAATGCAATAATTTGATTGCAAATAAATCATTGGATTGTTTGGGTTAATTTACTTCCGAAAATAAAACCACATATATTTTGGAACCAAATGCACTAATCAATGCCTTCACTTTACGTCAGGCTTTCCTTGATATTGTTGATTGTAGATTAAATAAACGCGTTAAGTGCGTTTTGATTTACAGAATCAATTTAAATCAAATTATATACACCGCATTTAACCCATTCCTCGATAGAACCAAATACAATTGCAACACAAGCATTCGTCATCAATCGTGCAAGCAATTGCAACTTCCAGATCATTCGGTTACTGCTTCCAATTTCTGTTGTACTTTAATCAACTCACTTCGGCTCTTCGCCAATTTTACAATAAATCAAGAAACATGAAACCAACAACACGAAACATTGCCAACATTGGTAGCATTTGCAATTTGTCCAATTGCCTGCACGAGTCACGTCTTCTTTGCGCGAGCAAAGAAACCAACAAAATGTTTCCCAATTCACAATTCTATTCCAGTATACAACAAATCAAGCACAATTGTCACAGCGGATATCATCCTCCAACCCACACACTACACCATTTATATCCGTTATTAACAAATTCCACAATGGTATTCTCGTGGCGGAGCAATGTGTTCTTTCGTCCATATTCAACTGTTTCCCAGGGGCCTGGGTGTGAAGTGTCGAATATTGTGCACATTCTGCACTTTTGTTGCACTAACGATGAGCGGTGTGATATGTATCCAGAGACGCGACATGTCGCAAGAAAAAATTCAATAAGCCAAAATAAGAAAATTCATGTACGAGAAAATTACCCCGCTGACATTTTCCACGTAGAGATTGAAGCGCGCAAATGAGCGGCGCGAGCGTTGCGCTCCGAGCACAAAGCACAACGAGGACAATTTCCACGAAGAAATTACATTTATGTATAGCTGCAACATGGCTTATTGAAATAGATAATATTCGAGCAATGACAAATTTAAAGTTGTATTCGCTCGTGTACTTAAAAGGATTGATAAATTTAAAATAAAAATAATAAAATAGTTTAAAATTGCTTTAAATTGCATTTGCTTTTCATCATTACTACGACCCTTATTCTAGAAAGATAATTTTCTCGACAATTTCAATTTTTAGAATCCTTGCACCAACCGCAACCACATCGTAACTGCACCCTGCAACACGATTCTTGTTTCAACGGCTTGAACGCGAAACGCTTATTATCAAGCACGTTTATAATATTTACGCTGTGGAAATATTTGTTGAAGCAACGTCGCTGAACCGAGACTAGAAGAACACAGAACGGCAGCGAGTATCAAAAACCAAATGAGCACGACTAGACGGCCTGCTACCAAACGATTTTGTTTCATTTCATAGTTTGCCAGCGTGCTTGGCGTTTGGGTAGACGAAAGCAAATTTGCGCTATAAATACGTGTGTTTTCAAAACAACCACACCTGTTTATCCGAGCAATTCGCGACAACATGCAAGCGAACTGAGGCGTCACGTACTATTATTCCCACAAAAGCTGCACTACACCAAAGCACCAGCACAAGCAGGTCCCGATTAATGAAGTGAGCTCACCACAACAAATAGCTATAGACAGAGTTGATTGACCGATACTACCAATTTTTCATTTTATCGAATACAACACTTCAACTTGTTTTAAAGCAACTATAATGCTAAGCAGTAAATAGTGCATAGCCGTTGAATCAATAAAACAATCAATTCCTGTTTATTGCCATTATTTACTTCTTTCGCATAAAGTGCATAAATTTGGACCTGCAATTACATTTCATTTATTTCAATTTGCTTCATTACTTTCATTGTGCTAGTAATTATCTCATCCCATATTTCATGCTTATGTTGAATTGACCTAATTTGTTGTCATACAGCAGCGCGATACTATGCTCAGTTTGTTTATGTTTGCATAAATAATGATTGTTATTTTATTAATTTTTGCACTACCTCACTATTCATTTATAAAAATCCTAAACAATTTCGTATTTCTTAACTTGTGATACTCAATCATAGCAATTCACGTTAAGTACAACCAGAAGAGAATTAAGAAATATCTCTAAAAAGCAGAAGAATGTTTGTTTGACGCATTACAAAATCACATTTTACGGGGAATAAATAAAAAATACAAGAGCGCAAACAAATGAAAATAAAACCGCAAAGAATTAAAACGACGGACGGCAAAAGCTCGCTGTCAAAGCAGCTTTACTAAAAGAAATTAGATGCCGCAAAAGCGTAAAAGACGTTAACTGCGTCAATGAATTGCAGCTGTGAAAAATGATGGCAAATGGAAAAAAGAAAATTCAATATCCCACTGCGGACATTAAATCGAGGTCGTGCAATTTGAATGGACGAGGTGTTGTATCATCTACGCAATTCAGGATAAAACATGGTTCATGCAGGGAGGAAGAATACTAAGAGGAAATGTTAATACTAGCAGGAATATCAAGTTTTGAGTCAAAACATGGATTTGCTCAAATTAAGACTTTTTTCGCTTCTTCTTGAAGCAAATCAGTAATAAGGTGTGCTTCGTTTTCCTAAAACTCAAAACAATCTGCATGCAAGGATTTTGCGGAACTTTGCTATTTTTATCACCGTCGCAGCGTGTGTGAACCGTGACTGT
>JAODGC010003304.1:148159-159327 GCA_027574925.1 Ecitoglossa quadriceps | reverse complement strand
AAAACAATCTGCATGCAAGGATTTTGCGGAACTTTGCTATTTTTATCACCGTCGCAGCGTGTGTGAACCGTGACTGTTCTACTGGCAATTTTCGTGCCCGCATGAACTCGTAAAATCGTTAATCGAAAAGAAGTTAAACTCACATCCCTTCGTCAACTCAGGAATTACGCGCAAAACCATCTTAAAACACACTCATCTGCATCTCAAGTCGTGAAAAACTATGTAAAAACCAATAGAGAATTAAATTACTCACGCTGTATCAAGCTACAAATAAATTTCACGATCAATTAAAAAATAAAAACATCATCAAGTAGCACGAATTGATTGAAAAATTATTATTAATATAAGCACCGATATTATTTCCTACAATTTGTAACATCTGATACCAAAAATGCATTTGCAAACGAAACAGTTATGCAATGTTATTCCGCCAGTTTTCAGTCTAATGGCGCGCCAATCAACTCGTCGGGTAAACGGAGTCAATTGCAATTTTACTCTGTGTACACACAGTGTTTGTGCATCCGAGCATACGCGGTGCACAAGTGCAAGTGCACGCTAGCCAGACAACCCAGACAAGTCGGGGCGAACAACATCATCATCATTAACGAGATGCATTATCCGGGAGTCGATCGCGTTAGAATAATTCAATTCAATTGACTGGCAATTCACCCGCGCAGACCAATTCCGCATGCGGCACAAGGCTGGGCATTCAAATTGCTCCGGTTGGATTCAGATATTGATTTTTAATTTGGGAATGGACAAAACACTGCATATGCATTAACTGATGAAGCTGCATTTTAATTTTAATCCAACATGGACAAAGTAAAAGCGCATAGAAATTTTTAATAAATCGTAAATGAAAAAAGCCTGCATTTGGCAAACAAAGAAGAAAACTCTGAAGAATTGAGTAATCTTCATGTTAAATTTAAAAATCCACCTTTGTGTCATTTCGTAAAGTCACCAGTAATACCACAATGGATTATTAAACTTTTCATCCCTTCTTATCTATTCCCATCTCTCGCTTTCTTCTTCTCTGTCCTCCACAATTGGGAGCACAATTTCCGCAGAAAAATCTCGGTCACCCCTCTGTAGTGTACTTCTTTTTAATAAACATCCTCACAAACAACTTCCAGGGAAAACTTGGTTGCAAACAAAAGTTATTTCAAAGTAAAATCAAATATATCCATGCCCAAGTAGTGTTACCAAAAAAAAAAAAACCCCAATAAATTTAGGCTGCGCGAACTAGCCACATTTGGCATTACACATTTTTCAACCAATTTCGTTTGCATTCGCGTGCAGCAGCAACAGGTATTATTACTTATTGCATTTACTTGCAACGCGTACTGAAACAGCACCAATGCCAGCGTGCAAGTAAATTACAAGACGGTTTCGTGGCACCGACCCCAGCAAGCACTGTAATGAGCAGGAGAAATGGTCATTTGGGGGAAGTGGAGAAATAAATTTCGCGGTCGCATGCGAACTGATAATTAGGGCCATAAATAATTTAATCGAGGAAACAGCATGTGCAAGAGATAATTGCAGATAAACGTTTTGCACGAAGTGCGCAAGAGAGTAAATTGGGATACAAATCATCGATGATGTACATTTTTACTACGCACGCACAAATTTTATATTTCTAAGCAGTACTTAAGAAGATTCTAAATTATTTTCCTTATTTGTTGCTATTTATTTAACTCTGCTATCAAAAAGTTACTACGGACATTTGTGGAATAGTCAGGTCCTACATTAATCTAAGTCATTTACGAACACACATTTCGATTTGCCATTAATCGGATTTATTATCCTCGAGCGAGAAAACTAGAATGAGATACAAATTCACTACTACGGAAAATATCGCAGCAAAAGCTGGGATCCGTGTGGGCCGTCTGAAGGCCGCCGCGATGCTCATTTCCCTGCGCATTGCAACAAGTTTGTTGACCGTCTCTCTAGAAGCAGCGAGAATGGATAAACTAACGCGATCTACAGTACAAAACAACAACATAACTAACCGCGGCCACACTACTGGTACTACTGCTACTGGAGATTCATTGCCCCGATCCTGACGGCCACAACATTCAGTTGCCCAGCTGATAAGGCTCAACAAATAAGGATTAATTCAAGCCAAACGCTGTGCTCTATTGCTTCTTGAAGAGCAAACCGGCAATACTCCCTTTCTCCCAATTTAATAGAAAACCAGCAAAAGTTAACCCAGTAAGAACATCACAATTGGGCCACACTGTTGGCAAAGTATAATTGATTGCAGCGTGTTCTGTGCCTGCAAACTCTTGAATATATTATATACAACACTCAACCAAAAGTGACATTCGATACGATGACTAAGCCCACAGTTGTGATCTACTGATGTCCTAAACTGGTTAAGTAGTTATTACGACTCGCCAAAACAAAACATTCCAAACAATCATTACCACCTATGCTTGTCAATAAATTCCTGATTGCGCACAAGCTTCCACCACAAATTGGGGAGTGCAAATATTGCACATTTGCACATACTCCAAGTAAGCTAGTGAACGAGTGGGAGTTGTACCACTCTGGTGAATGACGTCGCATTCCCAGAAACATGAGCGACATGCTGAATCGAGCAAAAAGCGTCGATGTGCATAATTTACAACTTACCACATCCAAACAAAGTCCAACCATAGCGGCCCACCAGCAATAAACTTATAATTTATCTCTTCTGCAAAATCCAACTAAAGCCGCTGTTTACTGGGTAGTAGAGGTACAAAATTCATGTACACCATCGAATGAGGAGATGGAATGCTGATCATTATTTGACACGATTAAGATGCAACCCATTAAAGGCATCTGCATAACGTACAATAATCGTAGTGGGCTTACAATGTATAATGCTAAAATACAGTCGCTGGGTGGATAAATTCCAAATGCCTTCAGCATATTTTGATGACTGGTCTAGTGTGAATGGGGCTCATCACCAGCGGAGATGTTGATGGTGTTGGTTATAAAAGTAATGTGTCAGGTAGATCCTTGCAAAGAGAATAAGTACGTACTTTACGCAGAATGCTCAATATCCAGTACCTAGGCTCGATGTCGCAACACGGAAGGTATTATAGCTAAAATACATTCCTAGTACCTACCCTACTCACCTGACTTTGTGAGTAGACAGTAAATAGCTATATAAAACAGCATTAAAACTACCTGTACCCTGTCAGATCAAGTCCGTGCGCAAATGTAAAAGATGAATTCGGCCTGCACAGGTAGATAAGAGGTGCTCAAGGGACGCCATCAAATATCGGGCAAACCCCATCAAACCTATCAACAATTCCAATGCGCAGGGAAAAATTTAAAACAACATACCGAAAATAGGGTGTTGGTTTGTAGAAGGATGCAGTACATCCAGCTACATAAAATATCTGAATGTAAACCACGTTAATGAATAGTTAATCGAGTAATACCAGGTTCTCCACGACCTGGGACCTAAGAGGTTGAGGCAGTATATTTCTTGCATGCACCGACGTGCCCCAAGTCGAGAGATCAAAAATTCATGAAACTCCATCGAATATTAATTCAGTTAGTGGCACTTTTCTAACACTACCGACTGCTGCCTACATCCACACGCCGTAAATGTTGTTTTAAACGCCTATTTAAACAACCATCTCGTGGCTACGCTGTTGTTTCATAACTGTTTCAACTTTTTCCAATGTTGGCAATGACACTGTGCAGATCGTGGCGCATCCTTACCTCCTTACACTAGTCGAATTAATAGTAAACAATGCGTAACCCGCTCGTACACCTCGCACTGGTACCCGTGTAACCCGCTCGCCTAATTAATGCCGGTCGCGCTTGGTGTCTCTGCAATTATAAATAGCGGATGCGGTCGTCCGACCAGCGGTCATATCTTATAAACACAACTCTATCTGACACAGAAAGTATATTAAATAGAGACAATAAATCCAGATGATGTCTGTAATTTATATTGTGATAACCTAGCGCTTATAAGGTCTTTGTCGCTGGCACGTTGGTAAATAAAAAATAATAATAAGCGGGGCAAACGGACACTTACCATCCTTGAGGCTCTTAGAGTGCGCGGCCGGGGCCCCGCTACTGTGGCTCTTGTCAACCGTACAATACATTCTCACTCGCGTTACCACAATTGCATTGGGCACTTTCACCGAGTCGCCACGGTCATCTTTTACGCGTTTTTTGGCTAAGGGATGTACACACGCGGGACGCGACTCGGGAACGACGGAACAACACCACTAACAACACCGAAACTCGGCCATTACTATTTTTGGTTGTGCAATTCACCGCATCGCGCACAGATGTCGGCAGTGTTGTTGACCTTGATTCTGACGTTGTGCGTACTGCAACCTAGACAGTGCGTTTCAAATTTCAAATTTTGCATTTTCATATATTAAATAAGCTTAATATACTACAATTATTTTTGTTTCATATTGATTTATTAACTTAGCAACTTATATTAATTATTTCTAAGGTATCAACAATCTCATTTTACATTCTCAATACATGAATGTTGCCTAGGTTGCACTCAAAATTTAAATAATAATAAATTAAATAACCAATTTCAGACTATTCTTTTTTCGTTAATAATTATTGTATTTTTAATTGCTATATGCCACAATGGTTTGAAAATTGTTGTAAACATGAGATTGTAGTAAATTTCTTACTTTAAAGTTAGACAACCCAAATGCCAGTTTTCCGTTAACTAAATATTTAATTAAATTTAAAATTCAGGTACTTGTGGCATGAACAAATAAATACCAAAGATGCATGAATTAAAAAAGTGCACGTTTATTAGAGGTATATCGACCTGAAAGTAAAAGAAATAATTCGAACAATTCCAATAACCAAGATTCAATGTCAGAATACTATTTAGCAATGTATCAAACAGATGTTATCATATAAAGTGTATCATAAACATTTATAATGAAGTTAAAGGGACAAGGCAATTAACGAAAGTAACTATAGTATCATCAACATTCTAATTGACAACCTGGCTAACAAACAAACCACAAACCACCATGGCAGTACAACTATCAAACGGTATTGTTAAAATTGATCTAGACTTGCCTCAGAAACAATCAAACAAGCCAGAGAAAGTGAAATTAAGTGTACTGTGCTTTAATATAACACGATTTTCCCAAACTGCACAATTTGGAATATGCACGTTTGCAGTATTTATATTTTTTATACTCTATGGATACATGCAAGAGTTGATCTTCACTATTGATGGCTTTAAACCTTTCGGTTGGTACTTAACTCTGGTGCAGTTCTTTTTCTACACATTATTTGGTGTTACAGAAAAGTACATGCAAGG
This sequence comes from Ecitoglossa quadriceps, assembly GCA_027574925.1. Lineage (NCBI taxonomy): Eukaryota > Metazoa > Arthropoda > Insecta > Coleoptera > Staphylinidae > Ecitoglossa > Ecitoglossa quadriceps. The sequence continues at coordinate 154,013 of JAODGC010003304.1, read as the reverse complement.
AATTGGCAGCAGAAAGTATGTTGTTACTGATTGACTAATATTATATGAAGTAAAATACCAAGAAAGATTTTTTAATTTGTAGAATGCCAATGAAAACTTATGTATTATTAGCATTACTCACTCTGGGAACAATGGGTTGCTCAAACTCATCACTTGGATATTTAAACTATCCGACTCAAGTGATATTTAAATGTTGCAAACTAATTCCAGTAATGATTGGAGGAATAATCATACAAAAGAAATGGTATGGTCCATTAGATTTTAGTGCTGCTTCAATAATGTGTGTGGGATTAATTTTATTTACACTGGGTTTGTACTTTGTTGATACTAATTCAGGAATAATTTTTCTATAATTAAATTGCTGTTATGTATAAAATCATTGCTTTGTTTCAGCTGATTCAATGGTTGTGCCTAACTTTGACATAACTGGTGTTGCTATTATTTCCCTTGCATTGCTATGTGATGCAGTCATTGGCAATGTCCAAGAGAAGTCAATGAAATCATATAGTGCAACAAATGTTGAAGTGGTTCTATATTCCTACTCAATTGGATTTGTTTATTTATTTCTATTTATGTTCGTTAGTGGCGATTTATTCAAGGGATATATCTTCTTTTCTGAGGTATTTATAAAAATCTAGCAATAGTTGACAATACTTACTATTATTTTGAAATTTGTAGGACCCGTTAGTAAAATATGGCTATGCCTTTGTATTCTCATTGACTGGCTACTTAGGTATTCAAATTGTGTTGACTCTAGTCCGAACTTGTGGCGCATTCGCAGCTGTTACAGTTACCACGTGCCGAAAAGCAGTCACCATCATCTTTTCGTTTCTGTTCTTCAGCAAACCATTTGTATTTCAGTGAGTTCTTTGCTCTAATAGTAGTCACTTGTAATTAACGTATTCTCTTTATGTCAGGTATGTAACGTCCGGATTGTTGGTCATCGCTGGAATTTACTTAAATATGTACAGCAAACGTCATCCAATGACAGGCCGTGAAGTTTGGCGCAAAATAATGGAAATTATACGGTTTATTAAACGACGGAGATCTACAAGACACTTCAGTCGATTTACAACTGAGTTGTGAACCAATAATGTTTATACAAGAACTGAGATAAATACCAGATTACTATCCATAGCATTTATTAGGGACACATTTTTAGAATAGCACGATATTTTTATTTCGAAATTTCCTATATATACAAAAGTTTGCCTCATTTATCTCGTTATGTCTTATTATTAGAGGGGTATGAAAGTTCTATAAAAGGTTTTTTTATTCATATTATATCCTAAACTATGGCATTTTCTTATACACAACAACATACAACTCTTCATCCTACAGGCTGTTCTCATCATCGTCTCCGTCGTTTCCTTGTCAACAAAATAAAACTATCTGTGTCACATTTCGAACAATGCGTGTGTGTGCCTATGCGCGAGTATGATACTGCAACAAATATTTGGTTGGTGCATTTCATCTGGTCTGGCTTTCTGTTTGAATCTAAAAATATCTCTTTGTTTTGGACGAAGTTTACCCGGTTTTCTTTTTTACTTGAATATGATAAACTGGACGCTACAGGTGTGCTATTAATGCGCACGTCCATGATGATTCGACTATGCAATTGCTAAAGAAATGCAGTCGTAACGTTGTACACAATCACAAATACACATTATAAGTTTTGCATCACACGACAATATAGGTAATAAATAGAATAAGAAGATAGGTAGGTAATAAGTATGTTTTAAGCCGTTAGCTGATAGTAACATATCATACTCATTTGAAGGTGTAATTCTAATATTTGACTACAATGCATGCCAAATAAAATATGCTAAGACTGTGCGAATTTTCCTCTATCCCAAATCGAAATTTCTTTGATTATTGCACTGATTAGTTCTTCACCTAATATTCATTGTCATTTAGCACATAATTTGTGTTTATATTAGAGTCAAACAAATTTAATTAACATATTCCAGAAGTGTAGTAAAGAATTATCTCGTTTGAACAGAAACGAATTGATTAAATCCGTTTGAGTGACATGTAAATGTAAATACGAATGCTACATTCGTTTTCATGCACGAAAACAAAAAGCATGTCTAATATACAATATTAAGATTAAACTATAATAATCATAGTTCACATCACATACAATATACAAATTCTGCTTCATTCTCGTGGCTATCTTTACACATTATTCATTAAGATTGAAGTGAATTCACTCTGAGACTCGTATTGTTCTTCATTTGTTACCAGTGTGCCATTTAGAAAAAGTCATCAAAAGTTGTAAAGTCTGGTCTTACACATTTTTGTATAATATAGCTATCGTATAAAAAACACTTCGAAAAACAGAGGTGCAAATCTATAAATCTCTAAAACTGATCAAATGACGTAATGAAATATGACAATGAACGTTCATCATGACTTGTCCGTTTAGGTTTCACGATTCTTGATCGAAGTGTTTGCTCAGCACCAGATTTGACACGTGGTCTGTCTTCATTTCATCCATGTAAGTACCAATTCAATTAAAATACAAATTCATAGGACTGGCTTTGACTTGTACTATTTTTGCGCCTCATGTTTCGTCTTTTGGCATTAAAACATGTTTTATTAATAAGAATAAAAGTTAGAAGATGTTCATTTTAAAACCCTGTTAAAAATATTTCATTTCGTATCCGCAATCTCGCTGCTTCCGGTTTCCCATTGGTGCCTTCATTGAGTATGCATATTTTAATCAGGGACTTCCCTGTAAGGAATTTCGGACGTCACATTAAAACCTTCAAAATAATGAGTCAAGAATTCGAATGTGGGTCGATTCTCAGGCTTGTTGTCCCAACAGCTCAGCATTATCTTGTAGATATCATCAGGTAGGAAATGCGAAGTGGGTTTCGGCATGCGATAGCCTTTGTCAACTTGTTCGATGACTTCTCGGCCATGCATACCCGGGTAGGGGACCTGACCGAACGTGAAGAGTTCCATCAACAATATGCCATAAGACCAGACATCTGATTTGATCGAAAAGCGACCGTAGACAATTGCTTCTGGAGCTGTCCACTTGACGGGGAATCGTGATCCTTGTTTGGGGCAGTATTCGTTATCTTCAATAACGCGCGCCAAACCAAAGTCACAGATCTTGGCGATGTTGTTCTCACCAATCAATACGTTGCGTGCAGCCAAATCTCTATGAATCAATTGCTTTGTCTCTAAGTATTCCATACCAGACGCCACTTGGAACGCGACATAAATCAAATCTTCGAAGTCCAATGTTTTACCCTCATCCTTTCTAAGGAAGTCCAACAAACTACCTTTTGACATGTACTCCTGTACGATGTAGATGGGTTCCTCCTTGCTGCATACCGCGAAGAGAGCCACCAGTCGCTTGTGTCTAAACTTTTTCATAATCGCAGCTTCTTGTAAGAAAGCAGCTGTAGACATGGTGCCTTCACGCAAAGTCTTCACAGCAACTTCAATTGAATCTCGCCACTTGCCGTAGTAGACTTCACCGAAATTTCCACGACCAAGACGTTTGATCAACTTGATTTCGTCACGGGGAATCTCCCAAGCGTCTCGGAATGCAGGGCCGAGATCCCACATCTGAGGTTGAGGTTTGGGACAAGGCTTTGAAAGGACGTGACACAATCCGAATGCATTACCTACAAACATACGAAATAAAATACGTGCAAGTAACACAAGTAATCACCCAATGCAAAACCAATAAGTGGATAGGAATCTGGTAAAAAAGTCTTACGTGAATATGCCTGCACCAACTCAGAGAGGGTGAGGAATGTTTTGTTCGTCGAGATGTAGAAGCCACCGTTATCCAGCGGCTTAATTTTATAATGCTTCACGTGATACCCGCGCATCTCCTCCCAATCCTTGACAGATAGCGAATAACCATGAGGATTGTGTTCGGATGGACGTACCAAAAAGGTTCCCCTCGCATTCTCTTCAGCAAGCAGTAGCTTATCAGCTTCTTTGCGAGATACATTCTCAAAAAACCAACTAAGAAGATATGAATCAACGTTTGATACAATTAATACAATGACAGAGAAACTGCCGCACAACGATATTAAGTTAAACTAGTTAACACAGAATTAGTAGCCCTTATACTTACTCTTCGCTCTCGACACTCAATTCTTGCGCAACAAAATTCCCAGGAATAAACCCTTGTTCTCCTGTAGTCAGGTGAATGACGTTCAGCCAGTCTCCATCAGAGTCGTCGATCACTTCCATGCGATCACCCTTCTTGAAGGAGACGTCGCTTACATCGCGCTCCTTGTAATCGTAGACGGCGACAACGATGCGCGTCTTGGAGATTTGATTGTTCCGCGTCGGTGTGTGCTTCGTTCGAATGATGTCTGCATGACTACGCTGAGGATCGGGCGTGTAGCGAGGATTCTGCTCTAATATATTATTCAATTTGCCTGCAAGCACACAAGAGGTGGTTGAATAAAGCTCTCGATTCAACTGACAATCGTCCACAAAGCAAGTATCCAACGACCACCCGTCTAATCAATCTACCTCTAAACTACCCTCGGTTAATTAAGTACAGTGTCACAAAATTAAATTTAGATTAGTTTCCTTAATGAACTTCCGCATGATACAAACTGCTGTGATCATTAGTTTGAGGCATAATTACCAACTACTTTAAATTGTTTTAATCACGGAAAGTAACAAGGAGCCAAAGGTGCTGTTGCGTTAATGCGAAGACTATTTGCATAATTAAAGCGCGTTAATGCATTCTTGGTGATTACTATTACCACACCGCGGGTGGATATGCGAAAAATCGGAGAAATTTACATTTGAGGTCAAGTTTATAACAAAAGGAACGTTTTATGGTTGGTTTAACGATTGGAATTTGTATGGTAGATGCACTAGAATTATGCAGGAATTATCTAAATCCAGGAAAAGCAAAAATGGTAATCGTTATGAACGACTATTATCGTGCGATGCATATGCGTGCGTCGTTAGGATATTAGGAGCGTTCCGCGTCTCGCATTCCAGTAAGAAACCTCAATTTCCGCTTGTTCAAGCACAAGTACATGAACTTCGAATTAAGACCTCAACCACTGAACACGCATTACACCAGGATAAGAAATCACAATCAATATCAATAAAAATTCAATTAGAAGACATTTTAAAATTGAAGTCGTGACTCCGATGTTAACATTACAATTTAAAGTCATTTTAATGATGTTATTTATGAAGGACAAATTATCCTAGACACATTACGTAAAACAAACTTACATTTTAAGCAATATCATTATCTTTTTCTGGATTGTATTAGATTGGGATTTGTTTATATTAACACGCTTGGACGGCCGGCAGTTATTTGCTAACAACGGAAATTATAATTTAGTATTCGTTTAATTATCGCTAATTTGTGCAATACTGGGCGTTGCCATTTCAGACTGCCATGCACGCATGCATCCACCATGATGATCATTTTCATTACATACCTGCAAAATAATTAAGAAATTCTACGTCTCTCAGGCCTACAAAACCGCAAAATCTATATTCTGCTCATTGCAAAAATAGTATGCACTTAAACTAATAAGCAACACGCCATTTTGCAATTCTATTTGCAAGGAAACTTTGCGTATATAAAAGTATCTTGTAATTGGAAAAAATTACTCACTACAACTTCCTGAGCTGAGCGAAGTGAATTTTCAAGTATCTAAGCCAGAATGAGAATAAGAAAAGCGTGCTATACTTTACAACAAATCTCTTATATACCCAAGTAAACGTCTTGGTGACAATTAAAAACTTTACAGACATCTTCATCAGTCAATTTAGCAGCAGAGCGCTTCACCGACGAATTCTTCGAAATCGTAATCCGTAAAAGCATACAAAGTTCCAAAGT
>JAODGC010003304.1:133864-148059 GCA_027574925.1 Ecitoglossa quadriceps | reverse complement strand
ATTAGATTGAATATTTTAACTCCAATTATAGCAAATAGCTAAAAATTATTAAGAAATAACTAAAGGCATAATAAATTTATAAAAGTTAGTTATACTCGTTGTTTATTTAATGTTGCAATAAACGCATGAAATATGCAAATAGAGAATGTCATATAAATATTGTGCTTGCCCGAGTATCTTAAATCAAAAAGGTCGTAGCTAAAATTCATTGCGATGAATTTCAGGCCTGGCAAAGGTCGAAAACTTCTCACAATTGAATCGTATCGCGACGTGCGCGCGAGACCGTGTGTAATCCTCACCGACGGTACATAAAACCTTCCAGTTCCATTACTTAGTCATCATTAAGGATGCTGAATGCTCTCCGACCCGATTGCGTTTGAGACAACTGTGCAAAAGAGCCAAGAGTCTAGCACGCGCACAATGCGACTTGCTCTTAATAATCATTAATCATTAACCTGCACGTAGAAGTTTGATAATTTCACACACTGCTTCGTACAAATCCAGCCGACGCTATGTCTCGACTGCTGCTGACGCGAACAATTCATCCCGAAAAAGGACTACTGGGGACACAAAAGCCGCGGAAGTTATCAGGTACATTACAATTGTCAAAAATGCCAAAGACGCAAAAGAAATTTTAATTAATTAAAATTAATGCATAACTATTAGTCAATCGAATAAATGATTAAAATTATTGAAGTAAGAAAAAAGTCTGGTTTTTATTTTTAAGATCAAGCAGATGTTGTAATCTGGCGACAAGAAGTAAGAAAAATCGGTGCCCACTGTTTACATAATAACAAGCTGAAAAAAAAACCCTTCTTTTGGTTACCTCAACCAAAATATCGATCTACGTTGATAAGATAAAAAGAAACCTCGTATATGTTGTTGCAAGATTGTAGTTTACCTTCAAGGCCCGGATTGAGTCCGATGAACGTTTGTTGCTGCCGATGCCGCGGCCGCTTCTGGGCGCAGCAGAGACAATTACCCATGACGTCGGCGTCTGCGAGCTCTTGTCTAGGTCAGTAAAGGTGCCCCGGGAGGTTCATCTGCAACACCCACAAGAAGAGTCAAGACAAATTAAAACGGTATATTCTCAATCCTATAATAAATACATATGAGCGCAATCCCATTCAACAGAAACTACCACAACTATGATTAACCTCTCAAAATAATTTACAATCATCCACATCACAAAAATGATCTACTTTCAAATCCGGAATTATTAAAAAGTAATTCCAATAATAAATAAATAAATAAAAGCAGTGAATAAATCAGCACATCAAATTTAATTTCCACCTAGTTTCTTTAAAGATAGCTGGGTATAATTAACATGAGGTCAAAACGAATTAAATAATCTCGCGAGCTTGACCGTAATTAACATTTGCCCGTTGAACCATGGTGTGGTTTCAGTATTTTTAGAATCGCCATAATTATATCCCTCCGCACATGAAATGCTTCACTATGATGCGCGTTGATGTCTCTGGCATGTGTTGTATGTAATGCGTAACTCGTACTTGTACTCGCACTTGAAGCAATTAACATTAACCGATGACCGCTGCGCGTTGAAACAAACACATTTCCACAACGCATATCGCCCCAATTGTGGACGCATTCTAGCCTTCCACCAGCAATATGCCATACAAGTGTAAGTACTCAATGAATCCATATGATTTGAGTCTACGCAGATGAGTAGAATTAAATTGGATTGTTAGAATCACAACAAGCCACAATCATTCACTTCGATCACAATCATCTCCAACATAATGGATTCTTTGTTACCTGAATGCTGAGGTTTACATCTAATGGATACAAAGTAAATCACGAGAAAGTTTACCATTTTCATCCGACTACGAGTAGATGGTTTTGTGGATAAATTGCTTACTAAATTGATGATGGGATGATTGGATTTGCAAGTAGATCTATGCTACTTGCAGCAGATGCAAGAGGTGTTTTTGCTGGTACACGCAGAGCAAAAAGAAGTGCAATTTGCAATTTCCCGTGCGGTACTTCAGCTGAATCTGGGAGGCAGCAAATAAGCAAATATGCTTGGCTGGCTATTTGTTTGAGCGCTCCCAATCGGGCCGTTGTTAGTTTTGCTCTATTGGCGCTGATAGCGCGAAATTGATTGCTTCGGATGCTCTGCCTAGGGTAGAAAGTTTAATCGATGCGTCTGGTATGCATTAAAATGCAATATACATATGATATATGCATACATATATCGCCGATTGATTTCCATTCCTATCAATTTATCAGGTTAAAATTCAATCAATTTTCATGAATTATCAAGGTGTATACCTAAACGCCATAATCAAATTGCTCAATTTCAGTTTTAATATCAAACAGGACTCAGTGAAATACCAGCTGTGATGATCTGATGATGATGACCTATGAAATGGGTACCCATATGAATAAATTAATGCGAATTTCACGACCCATTTCGTGTCAGCTGGATATTTTTATGCGACTTGCTATTTTAAGCTTTCAACTTCATAGATGTGTCTTCTATTCAAGCATGTGTGTTATAATATCTCGTCCAACTGGTTGACCAAGGTCCAAGAATTACTGTTAGATAAAACGCAGCCGTGCAATTAAGTTTGGTCTTTGCCGCTACGAACCACGTTGGTTCTCTCTCCACTTAAAATATCATATTTTTTTCCATTAAACACCATTCTCCATGAACATAGTATAATCCGAAGACTTTGATACCATGGCACTCAACTCACAAATGGATTTCCGTGTTTCCCAGTAAATTAATACATTTAATACCAGCTTCCAAGCGCTCACCATGATAGGTTTCATATTGCCAGGATTACTACAACGTGGCAGTAATCATAATAAATCAACATTCCGATTGCAAATCGACATCGCTTGAAATCTGCCGACAAATTCGACTTAAAAGGCTTCACATGATTCGAAAATTTTGTACGCATCTTTCTAACTGTTTCTAACCACCAGCAAACCAATGTCCATCGTCGCTCTATCAGCAAATCATCCGCGGCGAGTTTGCCAAACCAGGATGAATTTTCCATTTTCCGTTTGGTGCAATTGTTTAATTCAATGCAATTCATTCCGTATCTATTAGATTTGTTGTAGGTACAAATGTCCCCACAATCTGCAGTTATTATGATCAATTTGTGATTTACAGTAATTGCGGGGACAAATAAAAAGTACGCTAATTGCAATGTACGGTGTTTCCTTAATAACTTTGTTTATGGTCTGCATTGGCATATAATGTCTTTGATAAATTGGATACAATGTGTAACGCTATATTGAAGGAGTTACATAGCTAAGATATAACTGTTAATTGTAAATGACTATAACGATGATTCGTTTGTAACTTCATCTTGCAAAATGAATAGCATTGGATTGCACCGTCAGAATTATAATCTAATATCTAAGATCAGCAAGAATATTGTGAAAATGTTGCAGAAATGCACTAAAATAAAAAAATTCTGAAATAAAAGGTAAAAACGTCGTCTTTTCTTGAACTATACATAGCTTTTAAAATAGTAAAATGAACAATTTTAATATACTCATGTAGCCAATTTCGTCTTTACTGGACCATAACTATCAACATCACTAGTTATCTCTGCATTCGATGTCCGAGTACGAAAACCCATTAACAGCCTGAACAACCCACGCATATTCATGCAAACAACGCGAACAATTGCTCTACAACGAAATCAGTACTACATTTCAAGTCATAGCCAATTGTAATTTTAAAAACAAAATACAGCCTTACAGACAGAATAAACACCAGATAAAATCCTAGATATGTCTGCACTTCGTAGAATATTTCAATCTCTCACACCTAGTTATATCATTCCCTAGATGATTGTCTAACTTCAACTTTATCGCTCCGTATAAAACAATTGTAGCATTCCTTAACTTCATTTCAGCAGGTTTAAGCTGACTTAAGCCAAGTGCATCTGTGTTAAGTCCAGTTTCACAACAATTCCACGTGCCAAATTGTTTAGACACGAACTGACTGACACACAATATAACAAATAACAATTTGCACAGACATGCATTGTTAATAAACTTTAACGACTTGGAAATGGTTTACAAAATGTGCGGTGTGAAGCAGAGAATGAAGTTAGTCCAGTGTTTTGAAATTTAAGTGCTTGCGATGTTAGGAAGTTATGATCGAGGCTATTATTGTACTGAGAAAATTAGTAATAAAATGTGCCGTTCGCCAGTTGCAAGTTTGCACATGGCGAACAATGCCCGTAAAAATCATCCAAGTGCACATTCCGGACGTGAATTCAATTCATACCACTGTGACTCTTCATGCAGTTCCTAAGCGATTCCGCGAGCCATTGAATAAACAGCGGAAAGTTAGCGAAATAATGCAATAAACTGTAAAATGCAGCACTCATGAGCTTAGCGTATCTAGACTGTAGAACTTGAATATAATTGAAGAATCCAATTGCACAAAACGTGTAAATTGGCTTCCATAACTTCAATAAGATATATATGTTGACACACCAACTAAAACAAGGTGACCTTATTGCATTTCTATATGTTTTACGAGTAGCAGCTGTTGGATAAGATTGTACAAAGTCAGGTTGCAGAATAATGATGGTTACTGGCTACCACGTGTCTGTTTTCCCGCTGATGCTGGTACTTGTTTCAAGGCGGATTGAGGATGCGCGATTTTCAGGTCTAATAAAGATCAATCATTTCCGGCAGTCGAGCGAGAAAAAGAGTTTGTGTTGATGGTAACACTCGCATTTGCAGCTTGAGTAACTTGCTGCTCATATGCCTGCACTTGTATGGTCGAGGGTCTAATGCATAAATATTTTAATAAGCCATATCTGCAGGCATAATTTGCAAGCGTTCACCTGGGCGTAGTAAAAGTGTGTGGGATAATGTGGACGTAACCGGTTGCGGTGAAACTGTACGAAAGCGAGGACGAAAGGAACGGGAGATGGAATGTATCAGGGATTACGAAGAAGTTTTAAAATTGTTCATATTTTACAGAAACTTATCCATTAACGCATAATACGCATATAGAGATTATCTTCAAAAGAATACAACGCTGAAAGAAAGCGAAAAGACAATTTCAGCGGTTTGAGATTGAATGAAAAGTCGACAGAGTCAAACAAATGCAAAAGGTAAAAGTTACAAAGAACTCAAACACAATGAAAACGGAAAGAAAGGGAATTGAAATTCGTAGTAAAAAGTCAACAAAAAATACTGGCAAATTTAAAAAATCGTTCGAAAGAACAAACTGAGATCCTAGAACTAAAAAGAAAATGCGTGAAAGTAAATTTGTACCAAAAACCTTTTTTTTCGTGGCAACTGTATAAAAATGGATTCGAAATAAAAGTAATCTAAATGAATTTCAGAAAATGTAAATAATAAGTGGCAGATGGTGAAAATGATGTCGTGTGACTGAGGAAGTATTTTTCCAGGTCACTTATGATATGCAGGCCTCAGATGATGCGTTGCATCTTCAAATCATAATCAATTGAATCACGATTTTCTAATCTGTTGCGATGTATTTTGCACTGAATGCATAAAGAAGTGCTTCAATAAGCAGCCTAGTCGTATAATTATCAGTCATAAAATTATAACAAGATGCGCTGCATCCGTACGGTAGCTTATTATATTGCAATCTATGGCCATCTGAATACTTAAGAAGACTCGGATTTAGTCCCAAGGAGGAAAAAATGCCAAAAGCAATAGTTGCAACAGCTTTAAAGATAATAAATATGTGCAATCTATACAAAAACCTATTTTCAAAAAACTAAGATATAGAGATTACTCAGGGAAATCAATTTTTATTTTAATATTTTAAAACCACGAACGCAAAGTACAAATGTCCCGTACCTTAAACTCATATTAATCGAAACAGGTATTCTCCATTAATATTATTTTCACCCAATCGTCATTGTTAACATTATATAATTATTTAATTAATAAAGAGTCATAGATTTGCGTATTGCATGCTCATACAAAGCACCTTATTTAAATAAAGCAATTTACTGCTGCTATCGGTATATTACGAGCTTCCTAGTTATTGTGCATGAAAGCATTAATGATAATTTCTTAATAATTGTGCTTTTAATTTTATTCCTGTTACTGCATTATTCCTGCCGGCGTCTGCACATAGTAGTTATAGTAATAAATTGTAACAAATTTGCATGTTTAAAGAATATTGTTTGAAGAAAATTAATTAACATATAAAAAAAATGGAACATTTTCCGAACAATAATCAGATTATTTATGATATGTAGTAATTTTCTGAATAAATTCAAATGTTAAGTTTAAAATTAGCTTCAAGTTGCTAATGCTACTATAGAAAATAGATTATTTTGTTGTGTTCTACGCTCATTATAAATGTATAAATTCATAAATTTCACACTTGCATACTTTTTGTGAGTTGCTAACTATGAAGCGGTTAGCGTTAGAGTTCCCATAATTTTTCAATTAGCAGCACCAAGCTGGATTTATTAATTAGTCATCAGAGAAGCACCGCATGCACGCTAAATGGTCTTTTAGAATGATGTACTCCACACACATAACCTTCTCTCAGCATTATCAATAAACAACAATAAATAAACCTCGCAAATCGCAAAGTAAATTAGCAGTCTCATCAACTGTCCCATAACCCATTCCAAGAGCAAACTAACAGGTGTATCCATTTTGCCCTTTCTTTCTAAACCTTTATTCCACTCATCAATTGCAACAGCAACATTTAAACACGGGCATGAAAACATTGCTGATACTTTCTTGTGTCCGGTTGATTTATTGTTTACGACAGTGTCTTACGGTAGTGACATCGGTGGATTTCATCTGCTCAACTGTTGTTGTATCCTAAACATAAAACGTGGAGGACTTCTCTAGGATACATCTTAGGATTAACGCTTAACCAGTCTGGGCGTAGTTGATGTTCAACTTGTCCGTTGATAGTCTGGTTTGCTGTTGGCCCAGTGGCAACGAAGCAATTAAACGCGGCTCGATTAGCATCTTTTCAGTTTGAATGCCTTCAGTGGGTTTTTGTTCTAGTTGTAACTTGTAAGTCGGCTTGTAAACGCAATCCTCAGACGTTGAAGGTATTGTCTGTACCAGAGGGCATTATCTTTGCCAGTTGTACGAGGAGTAACCAAGTAAATAACGAAGTTAAGACGAGTGGAACAAGCGAAAATCAGAGTTTCAGAGGAGTGAAATTGCGAATTATGTAAAGTATTTTAATGTGGGTTCTTTCTGAAATGTGGGGTGAGTTTTGATTGAAGAGATTCTTTAGAACTAATGAATATAGAAAAGTTGAATTTCGGAAACTCTCATATTCAATCTGACTTATTTCCCACTTAATTTTATTTTCATTGTATTGAAAATTTTGCTAGTAATTAAATTTTAAAGAATTTAGTCCTTATTTAAAAATGCATTTTTAAATATGTGTCTACTCGTAAATTGTAAACTGTTAATAAATAAAATTAAGATATGATCTTTAAACTCACCTGAATCAAAGACAAACTAATTTAATTAAAGTAAGAAATTAATATATTTCTCATGCTAAGTAAATGAATCTATGTCAACATAAATTATTTAATAACCTGTGCTCTCCCATATTTTTCTTTATATTTATTTATGTACTTTTCATGTATATAATTATTATATGAATATTCTATTACAATTACCAACAAACAGGAAGAAACATCCTATTCTGTATACTCACATACATATATACTCCATCATCATATTCCGCTCATAATCTCAGCTAAAACACTTTTTTCCGCATACACCACAAAGTCAACCCAGCCTCTCCTCTCATCATTTCTCGCCATTCTCGCGATTTTTTCTGCTCTACTACCTTCGCACACTTTCTAATTTACGCCGTACTTCAATTACTTGTCTCCGGTACAATCAATACGTCGCGTTACCGCTGGCTAATTTGCCAATTAACAATCGAGACAATCAGAAATGCTCTTTCTAACGAATCCTTTCTTTGTACTATTAAACTACTAGAAGAACGGTGCTTCAGCTACCCACCATGTAGCGGAATATTGACATGTAGCACAAATGAACATCCTTAGGTATATCAACTTATTGCTCGTTTAGACAAATTACAGATGTCTAATTTGAATATATTATTATTAGTGTTGCAACACGCAAAAATATTTAAGGATAAAAAACAAAGGTTAAACAAAGGATAAATATAATTTATCATTGCAAACTTACACAGTCGTTTTAGATGATGTTCTGATCACCTGACGTTTCGTCAACTAAAACCTTTACACTATAAAAGGTAAATAAATCAATATGTTAACCATATGTATAGCATGTTATTGTTATTTTAACTGTTCTACACACTACAAATTATGTTAGTTTGAATTTTAACCTTAGCTATAATGCAATCAATTATTGCTTTTCGTGATATATCCTTGCAAGTCATGAACTCTCACAATGACTCTGACTTTTATGAACTTGGAGACGTTGTTATTTGCATTTATCTCTAGACTTAACTTAATCCACATACCAAATCACAAATTGGTTTACAATTGCAGCAAAAACTACCACTGAACGAACAACGGACTAATGAGCTGTCCGCGCAATACTTTTATATTAATGTGGTTCACTTGTAAAGAAGCTTTGATTCTCTATCAAGAACTGAGCAGGTTTTGCTGGTGAATTACTTGGAAATAAAATGCATGACGTCCATAAAGATATTGATTCATTGTTTAAAAAACAATAAGAAGTCAACATAAACAATAAGTGAGTCGTGTAGTCTTCAGAGAATTATTAACAAAAGTGTTGTAAATGTACAACAAATCGTTAAAAACAAACATCCTCAACATGATTCTCGTGTTGAGAATTTGTAGGTTCTTAAATATTTTAAATGAATAACTAATACATCAGATAGTAAACATTCAAGCAACTGGTATAAACCAGTTACAAATGATCAACAATAATCCTATCTATTATTTGTTATTTCTTCACCTTTCGACTAAAAGCAAGTCAATTCATAACAGTCGTGCGACACATAAGATTGACCATTAAACTACTTTGAACGCAAATTCTTTCATGCACAATCAATCCTCTTGAACTAAAAGAGTTTAACAGCTATTCTACGAATATACCAGTTAATACTTACAATAGTCTAGAGTAATATCTATCTGTTTAGCTGTCCTATCATTAACAATAATATCGTTTTCTTTAGCATTCAGTACAAGCCGGCATGTGTCGCCTTAATCACTTTTTACGCATATTTCGTCATTCAGATTATTGTTATCCTGTTGTCGATTAGTCAAAGTTTGAACGTTTTTAAACACTTGCGGCGCCTGACAAGAAATGCAATTATGAGCACATTGTCGCTGCCATCAACCGCCAGTGATTCCAGTGAATAGACAACAAGGAAGCTATTAACATCAAGTTATAACTCTGATAAGGCAAAGCCATGCAAGACAAGTAACCAGGCTTTATACACGAGGTATAATGATTTGAGTAAAACATAGATCGACTTCTAGTTGTTGCTGCTTGTTGCTGGTTTGTGGTGAGTTATTATCGAATTTACGAATGTATTAATTACAATTTTCATTACAACATACAAAAGGGCAAACAATATGTTTCTATGAGAATTTAATTAGATATTTCTTAGCTTTCTGAGGCATTAAAACAACAAATTCTCTTGATTGCTTCAAAATCTCGTCAAAAGTTCTAATCATCACGAATTACGAGTAAACATTGTTTATTAACATTGCACATATGTTATTATTGCGTTTGCCAATTTATTGAAGGGGCGTAACAAATTTCCGCTTACAACATGTTATAAGCAAGGATGTCATTTGTTGTCACATAAAGTTTAACTTTACGTCCAAGAGTCGTCGGCGTCGAAGGTTATCACGCGTTTTTGTAAAATTTAGATGTGAAACAAACTATTTAACTGTTTTCGCAATATTTACGAGTAAAATATGTAAAGATTGCACTTGCAACACTCGCTTGCACGCGTGATTTTGTTAGAAAATTGTGCAACAGTAACGAGACTTTATAAACGGTAATTCCCGAACGGCAATAATGTCGCCATAATCGCATTAGAGACAGATTAGAAATAAATGCTACCTGAATATTCCGTGCGTAACATCGTCATATTCACGACATACACTTTATTTGATGTTTACATCTACGACACATTAACCAACGCAATTAGCCGTGGATTGGTTCATACTTAACATACTCCTGTAAAACGACAAAAACAATTTGCTTTCGAAAAGTGCAGAAATAACACGGAGTGATGAAGTACGCAAGTAAAGATATGTGCAGAGAATTTCAAGATGATATTAACTACCTTAAACAGATCACAAATGTGCTGATGCACTTGCAGTAAATATTTAAATTGCATGATGTGAAATGTTTGAGTAACGCATTGAAAAACACAAGGGAAAAGCGAATTGCTCAGAGAAGTGCTCATTGAGCAAACAAAGATCATACAAAGTGTATCTGAGCACGTCCTGGACATGATGACAAATGTTTTATTTCTAGCATATTACTCCAAGAGAAATTCTATAAATATTGTGAAAACATGAAGTGATTTATTGCATTCGTTCGACTAAATACTAGGCATTCAAATCATGAAAACCATTTAAAAGATGGTGATAATTTAAAATCGCGCACCTGGTATCAAAGTTAGGAAAAAATATACAGTATTTTCATAATAAGCCTTATTGACAATTCGTGAAGATGGATTGTGTCGACCACTTCAGACAGATTTAAAAGTCCTCATGAAAAATAATAATTGAACAAGTATTAGTTGAACTACTGGACTTATAAACAATTTGATTTTTATCTTGGGCACATTTTGAAATACCCGCAATAATTTTATATTTTATTCATAGTATCACCATTCACGTATCTTGAAACCTCGAGTCACGAGGTAAGTCCATCCATTCAATAGAAGTGGACACAATAAAGAAGAACACCTTGGAATGAATATCTAAGAAATAATTATAATAATTTCACAATTATTCAAGAAAGAAAAAACTAGTAAATACAACTAAATTGTAAAGTAAATACCTTAAATAATAATTTACTATTTTCGTGGTGTTGTTTAACTGTTCGATAATAACACTGAAATTATTTAAGATAGATTACGACTGAGATAAGTAAACATTTACCAAGCCTTAATAAATAAACATTGTTATTTAAAGCAATTTAGCTGAACACATACAGCTGATGTAATATAATATTCTTTACAGAGTTTTAAGATAAAATAATACCAAATCAACCATTTGAATGTAAGCAGTTGAGTTAAACTGTACAATATTAACAAAGAATGATAGTTATTAATGGGAATTCTCAGAATTAATCATATCACAAGCTGGTTAAATTAATCAATGTTTAATTTCTGAAGGTTAACTTCATAAAAAATAAAGAAAAGGAAGAAATCACTTCAATACATGCGACTAATCCGCCAGAACAATTGATAAAACCACCAATCAAGAGTAATATGCGGTAATTAATTTCGGATACTTCAATATGACATTTTAGAAAACGCTAAAAACTCCCTTATAAAGATTTGACAGAAAAATGGAGATTTAAATGTTTGATAAGTTAAGAAACTTTGTTTTAAAGCATGAAAATGAGAAATTTGCCTTTTCACGCGAATTACTTTTTTTTAATGACGTTGCTACAACGTGAATAGTCATCCTAATTAACACATTTTTTAACTCCAAACTCAAAAAAGAAATTTCTGTAAACAATTTACAAGTTACAACAGTACCTTCATAGTAATATATGTTGGCTTGTACAATAAAACATTTTGATATATTTTACGACTGTTCCACATTTATATGTATTTTACAGATTCATACGAAACATAGCGTATGAATCCGTAAATTAAAAGACCAATTACGTTTAGAAACAAGTTATGAATAGTGTCGTTTATGCCACAGCGACTGACATAGTGATTCCAGTTTGCTCTCCGTAAATTTCCCGACAGGTTTACAAACTTTGTTCGTGGATACCACCAGTTTTTTTTTTCAGCGTTAATAATAAATAATATTTTTTTGAAATTATTGCAACATATTTTTTTCCACGTCTGACTATAAAATCAACGCAATATTTCAAAAAACAAAAGAACTCTGTGGCAGTGACTGACAGTGTAATTTGCATAGCGCAACTAATGGCAAAATACTAAATTAACACGTCAAGCATTGATTATAGTTCATTGGGCATTTTGTTGTTTATAAAAGGATGAATAAAATAATATGAGTTGCCCAATATGATTTGCATGTAGAGAGTGCACTTGACATTATCCAATCGCATCATAAAGTATTATGTTGTCAACGTGTATGCGGTTTGCACGAAATGAATGAATTTGTTATTCAGTTTTTTATGTCGACGCTTAATATAAAGACTTTTTTATATGCTACAAAAGGTTTTTTCCTTGGGTAACTAGCAACGTCGTGAATGACTAACTGTTAACAGATGCAGAAGAAATCGGGAAAATGTGTATTCACGAATAGATGCTATTAGGAACTCGTCGTCTTCGCATTCGTGCATGTTTGGTTACGCCTGTTAGGCGAGATAAATGCATTGTGGGATTGAATGCGTTGTGAAAAACCTTAATGGTTACAAAAGACAAAGTCGACAGCGTAAAGCATAGCAAGAAGTTGAACGAGTACTGATGCAATACAATTTTGCAATATAATTGCAGAAAAATTGTTGTTATTAATGCTCTCATTAAATATTTCCATTTTCAATTAAATGCTGTATAGTTGTAGTTGTTTTTTTTTTGCAACAAATTCAATTCGACATGCGCAACGTAACAATTTTTTTCTGCAAGAAGATATGAACTAATAATGTTGCAAGATAATTAAATTTGAAACGCTGATACATTTTGAATCAATTTGATATTCTCTCTAATTAATTATTTTCCTACTTTTACTACATTTTCCCGAATGAAATAATCCAGCCGTCAACCGCAGACGCACTTAAATAAACTCATCCTGGTCCTGTCGTAATTCAACGTCAAAGCGCACTGGAACAGACGAGACAATAAACATAAAACCGAACATGGACGTGCGCTCCATTCAGCCCAGGATCCAACAATCCAACAAGGCGAACGAGTCCAGACAGGAAAACTTGCCACCCCTGTGGGTGATGGGCATGCTTCCAATGTTGGTTAGGTTACAATTGCGAGTGCCTGGAGATCGAAACAAATGGAACGCACGAGGCCCGCATTTAAGCGGCGACTATTCTTCCAATTCATATTCATTGTATTGGCGGCGGCAAGTAGCGTGAGCATTGAGCGACACCAACACCCGGAAAGGAAACATATTCCAGACTAAACCCTAACCAGCTGTTCAAAACAGCAATTCTCAAAACGGGGTTTGGATTCACAAAACAATCAGAACACAGCAAAATTGAGTGGGTGTCGTCACAAATTGATAAATGTCTTTCAAAGGAAGAAAATCCTCAAATAAAATAAACATTACTCAACAAATACACAACATTTAATGTCACTTGATTGTAGACCCATTAAATATGTGATTTTCCGTCAGTGCTTTCTTTCCATTCACTTCGAGGCAGTTTTCACCATTGTTATTCCACATGCGAAGTCGCATATCACCGAGACACATAAGTCATAACTAACGGGGAGTAAAGCGAGTTGTCGTGCTGCATCAGCATACGAAATGAGTTTTCACTTGGGACAATACATTGTTTCACGGATACACACGTTGGGCGATGTTTGCCAATACGTTCATGGCAATTAACGATTAAGGCCCCTTGTCCTAGGAGGCTCATCACTATCATCATTCTTCTACAACTCCCACATTCATGTCCTAGCATTCCTATTTAATCCTCAATCATAAAATGACAGTGTGCAAAGATGCGTCTATAATTTCTTTGTCTCGTGGGTAGTGATGTTGTTATATACGCATATATCATCAGAACCCAGCAGATGATACGTAGTTATATGATGATAATGTAGGTACTAAAGTTATGAATGCAAAGCAAATAAATAGGTTTAATTACTTGCAGGCAATTACAATTTTGTTTCTAATTGTAGTTACTTACTCAAGCCTGTGCTTCATATTTATTTTCGTGGAGGAGGAAAAGTGCAAGTTATTGCAAGAAATCATACCTGGAACAAGAAAAAGCATATTAAAGAAACCATCATCTGGGGTTGCTGAAACCAAATTGGTATGTTACCAACTTTATTAAATTTGAAAGTAAAAGGACCCAAGGAAACT
>JAODGC010003304.1:113987-133764 GCA_027574925.1 Ecitoglossa quadriceps | reverse complement strand
AAATATAATTTGAACAATAGTAATAAATATGTACAATATCTCCAAAAATGACGAATGGATTTTTGGAGATATTGTAGATCGATTTTGCTGCTTGGTGAATATATTGCCATTCAAAACAAGCCATAAAAAACAACTTCACAAATTTTGCTTAAATTCGAAAATTTAACAGGAAATTATTAGAATATTTCATATAACGGCAACAGCACGCCACATAAAAAATTAAAGTTTAATTAAAATATTTACATTAGACAACTAAACCATTCATATATTTCCCTTTAATATTCTATGTATTAATTATTAATAATATCCTGGTACATCAAATTACAACAAAATTACCACCTCGCTGTATCCGCATTGATCACAAACCCCATCCGTTTTTTGCTCATTTCTAGTTCCTACATTGAATGAAAATCGTTACTTCGCAAGGCCAAACAAAAAACAGCATCGTCAATACCAAAACAAACAATAATAAGTATCCAACTAATTAAGAAACCCATAAACTAAAGCGAATTTATAATAATATCTGTTTTATGCCACAATATTAATAAATACTATTAAATCCAAATATCTCTGTTTATATGAAATAATTAAAGTTAGACATTCATTCAGAATTTAAAATTCGCACATATCAAGACAGCAATCATTGTAGTGAGGAAGTCCCTAATTAGCAATTTCGTTCCAAGTACAACAATAATCTTTAATCAACGCTAAACACGATAGTCATTTAGATTAATCGCTTGGTAATGAATTTCCGATATTGGACTTTATTTAGTTCCAAAGTAGTTTGGCAATGAAGTGAATTGAAGTGAGTTAAAGCAAATGATTATTAAAGACGGGTGATTTTTAAGCATTACTTTTAATAGACCAATTATTTTAATTTAATGAACATTTGTGTGCAATTAGCTTTCTTTAACTGGACGAAAGTGAAATTAAATGGTATTGGCAATTACACGTAGATTCGTAATTCGTATCGCGTTCATTAATCTGCAATCAGGTCTAGTGATCTCGAACATGAATCCACATCATTAAATCTATAATAAACTTCAGGTGTGGAGTGCAATTTAGGAAGAGTACCGAGTGGATGTCAACTAATTAAACATTTACATGAATTACTTTTAATAATTGAGTAGAGTTTGCATTATTTTGCTTTTTTACTCAAAAGGCGAGTATTAAAAGTATTAACATGTTAATAAGTTGACAAGTTGTTTATTAATTATACAGCAGCCATGAAGCAAAGTTAGGAAGATGGAATTCTTGTGCTCTTTAAAATACAAGTTTGCTGCTAAACTGTAAGAACATGGGAGACAAAGAAGCCAAGAAAGACAAAGTTTTTCGATTATACATGCAAGTTTCAGGATTTGCGCTGAAATTAAACGATGCAATTGGTCTAGATCGTCTCAGACTACAACCAGAATAGTAAATCACGCAGATCTAATGCAAAGCTGTGAAAATGAGGATGGAAAAAAATACGATATTTGAATGTGTGATGAAAGTAATTTTTGTGTTAAATTGAAGTCTGTAAACTTTGCAATATGTAGAATATTGTAGTATCCAAGTTTATTTTACTCATTTATCTTTCCGCAGTGAAAAATGTACAAAATAAATGTTGCTCGCTGAAAAATAACATGTTACATTCAAAATTTCAAAAAAACAAAGCATTATTATATAACAACATGTAGGAAAATGATACATCAATGCATATCAAATTCCATACTAAATGATTCTAGTGATGTTAAAAAGTGCTTTCATGTGGTACTTAGTCCAATGACAAGTGCAGAACATCTGGGATAGCAGTTCATCCATACATCAATATATTACTCCTTTTTTTCTTCTAAGTAAACAAACGTACAAAATACAATGTGCAATGCACATGAAAACAGTTGGAACAAAAAGTAGTGTGGTAAAAGTAAAGCTAGAAGTTCAAATTGGGAAGCAACAAAGATGTTCACAAATGTTCCCCAAGAAAACTAGCAGCGAACGAGCAACAAACAGGAATTTCTTTCTTCGAGAAGAATAGGAAAAAGTGGACAATAACTTGTACGAAGTACACTGCAATGCCAAGAGACCAAGTGGATAATTTATCTAATCCATTTCATGGTAAAGTGTAAGTTCATTATGTGGATAGTACACTATATTATTAAATGCGGCTCCAAGTCGTATTACTTTGATTGTAATTATAATGATGGGCAATATAGTGTAATATAGAGAGAAATTATATTTTAGAAGCAATAGTACATTTTAAAGAAGAAAAACTAATCATATACGATAAGAAACTTTACATTTTAATTTATTTGAACTCCCTTTTTTCTGTTAATAACACAAGAAAAGAACTGCGTTAATGTCGGAAGTTATGAATTAAGCGTTCACTGCAACCACAAAAGAAAAAATAGTGCTATTAGAGTAATAATCTGCTGTAATATGAAAACAAAACTCATGTCCACGAAAAAAAAAACTCCTTCCATGAACCCTTGTGAAAAAGCTGTAAATTTTCATAAACCAAAAATGCATAGATGATAAGTGATGATAAAATGACCTACCTCACCTCATGGCGATAATTTATTTCATTAAAGATATAAAAATAAAAATCTGAAGATAAACATTTCTAGGTCTCTTCGGCTACAATTCACAATGATGTCAATAATTACGGAGTACTAAATAGGCATTGAAAACATTGAGGACATTTGAATCATGCGTGGTCTTCTTCACCTTCAAGGTTTCAAATTATTTTCATTGAAATCCCATTGAAACCAACGTCATTCATGTTTTCACGGTAGTGCACACTGACTGTTCGAATAAAAGACATTTTATAACAGACATGCATGCAAGTTGATTGAATATGTAGGAGGCGATCACTTCGAAGATAATTAAAGCAAATTGAGTATTTCGTTGATCTTGGTTAGGAAGTGACTGATATTCTTTGTATTGAGCTGAGTTTATTTTGATACTCATTAAATATTTAATGTTGTAATAACCTTTTCGGCATGTTGCGTTCTTGTTGTTTTGTGGTCTACTTCATTTAACCAGTGCATAGGTATGATTTATATAAATTGTCTATGGAAGATATGTATAGTTCGTATTAATTAATTTTATAATTAATATTTGAGTGTATTGTATTTCTAGTATTGCTTATATTTGAAAATAATGAGGAGTACCGGAAGAAGACAATAGGCTGGGAAGGTTATGACCACATCAAATATTCAGTAAGTGCAAACTCTTCGCAATACAAGTTTATATCTATTTTCGGTTTTGTGTCTAGTTTATTACTAGGTAATATGTTCCGGGAAAAGCGCCTCCACGAGGTTGTACATGTGTAGAAAAAAAACCTTTAATTGATATGATGTCAGTGATGATGTTATCAATTACATTATCCGCACGTCAATTTAAAGCAATGTTCTTGTGCTATTTATTTGCCATTGAAGTTATTACCCGATCAAATTAATCCTAGGTATTTTTAGCCAGATTAGATGATTGCTGCGATGCTAAAATAAAACAATCGGTATGAAATTTGACTCTGCTCAATTAGCTATAATTACAATTGCTATTAATACATACGCTACGTTGGTATTGCATCATCACGTGTAGCAGTAAGTTGCCAAAAAGATCTACTGCAATGTATCTCAGTATAGCACAAAGTTCAGGTGCCAGAACTCTGCCTAATTAAATTTAGCACCGAACAAAAACAATTGTTATTTAGATTTAGACTACATATCATCGTTAAAATTATTACTTAAATCAGCACACTCAATGTTTGTCTGCTTTATAATGTAGCAAACAATTAAAACTTGAAAATAAAAGAACAACGTACATTTAACGACGTTAATACTCATAAATCCGCATTTTGCTTTTGTGCAAAGTTTCGACATGATCACGACCCACGTAAGAACGATTCTGCACATCTGCCGGACACAACACATGTAACGAACCAGATGAGAATTAAGATGAGCTTGCAGAACACATGAAGAGCATGCACAACGTGTACCAGTTGATTACTGTACGTATATATTGCATTTGGATGCACGACGCTTTATGCGCAGATAAAACATTAATTTCACTTGTATTTATGTTCGCGTGGGTATTTTCCAATGCATCCACTCCTTTGTTATTCTAGCCGCGCCAAGAACTTATCAGAAAAAATCAACCCGGTTATTATTCCCTCAACGCTCCAAAGAACATAAAATAATAAAAAATATCTCAGTTTCACTCCTGCTGTGTTGAGGAAAAAAATAACCGATATGAATATTGGGTTTGGTCGAGATTACGATTTGTTCCGGGGAAGGAAAGTCTATGATGAGATTGATGCAGATGCAGTGGGTTTGGTGATGCTGAATTCATTTGCAGTCCCACACAATTCGCATACCATATCAGTGCGTGTGCATCGCTTTTGAACTCGCACATCAAAGCATTTTAATCAGTGTTGTACAAGAGAAAAAAGGCGTAATAATACGTTGCAAGTGCAAGAGTAAAGATAAACAGAAATTAACTAAAAATGAAAACGAAAACAAAAGAAACACGCATTATACATCACCACACCTACTCTCGTCGCTTTCTTTCAAATTGCAATTGTAATTTGAGCAATTTTATTGTTAATATGGTACTAAAAGTTTGTTTGCAGTTGATTGGTGGATGTAATCACTTCACTGCAACTAGAATTAACAGTAACTGATTAAGCTCTGTTCAAATTAATTTTTTTATTGCGCTATTACTTAAATGTTTGTACTTCTACTTTACTTTAGTTATGATGGTGCACATAATAAGCCCTACAATTTCTACAGCCTTCCTAGCATCCCGAGCCATTCAATTTACAGTCCCGTATGACTTTTAACAACCGCTTAATAACAAAACGTAATAAAATTCCTCCGTAGCCACACGCTCCTTAGTAAAACAGCTTTATTCATTACTCTTGCTAATTTAATTGCAATAGCATAATAATCACCGTTATGTTGGGTTCCCTGTCATTAGGAACTTTATATGATTGATGAAACATGAAAAAAAAACAACACAAATTTTATATCCACATTAAATTTCTTGATTTGGATTCAGCTTCTTTTGGTGGCGGCGTTGTGTCCCATCTTTACATGATTTATTTCGAATCCTTTTCCAACAAATCCGCGTAGTCATAAATCCGCTATATCAATAACGGCGCATAAAAGCGAGAGAAAGCGTGCTGGGTTAGGGTGGAAAAGCCACATATTTACATTCGGTTTATGTCTGCGACCAGACAATGCGGAATGCACCATCGCGCCGCCGCCGCCAACAAATCGAATGGACATAAACACCGAACTGCCAAAGCGTGGATTCGTTAAATTCGGGGGAGGTGAGGTGTGAATGCTAACAAATAATTTCGCAGCAAACAGGGTGCATTGGGACAAAATGCGATCAATTGGAATTTGAATAATAATGCAGTTTGATATAATAACACAGAGGAACTAACAGTAATTTTTGATGGATTGGTTAATATTGAATCAGTAGCACGCTTGGAAATGCGCTGGGTATCGCCACTAGATCGCTGGTTCAAAGTCTGCCAACACCTGTTGGGAACGTTATAGTTAAAACGGAAGGGAGGTCTTCATCCTCCACGGTCCAGATACCGGATGGCCAGTAGTAATAGGTAGAGTGGAGTGTCGCTCTATAACCAGAATGGGTAACAGTACACTCCTAGTCACACACCACGATCGTACCCTACAACCGACATACGGGTCCAGAAGCGCTAAGAATGAAGGTGATGGTGACTAATATAAATTTATCACCTTCCAATCCACAATTTTTCTAATTACGAAAAATAATCCAAAATGTGTTTCATATGAGAAAACACTACTACACTTGTGGCAGTAATATACCAACCGCAATATTAGAAAATAGTATGCAAATTAAAGCAACAAATTCATGAACCTGAACTCTTAATAAATCGTATCAGTTTCGTGCCATAAATAATTCATGCTAATCTACGTCCCAGCCAATGCTAATTTATTACATTTTCTTATCATTATCCAATACATTCAATCGTAATGCCGGAAAAACCTACAGCATTAATTTCACCACAAATAAAATAACGCATCACATGCTATAATGCGAAGCAGTTATTTGGCCAGCATGCTTAACTAACACTTTTTTATTCACGCTAATTAACTGTTATTGACTTCTGGCTATTTCTTTCTCTTCCTATCCTCTCGCAATTGGAATTAATTTTTATTTTCTTTCGTACTACAACACTGGGACCAAATTAAATTATAGCAAATGCATGTTAATTAAGTGAATGAAAATTTCCTGCTGCAATCAATCATTTATATGCGCAATACGGCAGCTGTCAATTTAAATTCGGTACTTCCTTGTCAAGTGTTGCTTATTTCGTGATTTCCTCTTTGCATGTTCATTTGTGTAACCATGAAGTTGCTGTATCTCGGAATAATTGTCTCATGAGATGTGTAACCGAAATGTTTCGTTGCAAAGGCTGTGTTCTACGATTGTTACGATGGTGATGATCTTTCTAGATGTCGCGAGGATATTAAGGCATACGGCATGAGATGGTTTCATCTCCCTGGTGTGTTCCGACTGTCCTGCCAAGTTGACATCACAAGACTCACAAGAGAAGCAGTTTCATGGTGTGTTTATTGCCAACAACCACACGTTGGTATGGCGTAATCGTATTACATGCATAGCCACCAAACGAGAATTCCAGTGGTGAAGAAGTCAAACAAAGCAAACTCGAGCAACTGGCCTCTTGCAAGTCTAGTATATATTTCGTATCGCCACATTCAGAACCGCATACAATCAGCATGAAGTGCAGCACACCGCTATTGTGGAAAGTCAATATTTCACAGCGATGGGTGAAAATGCAAGCGGTAAAAACACTTTGAAGTGCTAACCACTTAACTTCCGTCGCGAGCACAATTGACGATAAAATGTTTCACACCAAATACGTATTGTTCTAAAACGTAAGTGTTTCAGCGGCTTCTGTTCCTGAACAATGAAACTATGCAATGCCCCCGATTCGTGAAACAGAGTTAAAATTTGTCGACATCGACCGAGTTCCATTGAAAGCAATTCTTGTTGTTCGTCGAGTGTTCAGAGCGCTTTCAGTGGTAATTTCGCCAACAACAATGCGCAGTGCTTCGATTGCGTGGTATTGAAATCCCTTGGCATCCGCGAACGTGGACATGCTCTCGTGTTCGTTAGCGCGAATCAACCGTAAAGCGCAATGAATCGATGCGTAATGATTGGACTTATAGACTAACGGTAATATTGCATAAATCTGCAAAGCAAACAAATTACCAACAAGTAACAAAAACTAAAGAAACATGTAGAATGTCAACATTATGAGTATTGTTCCCATCCAGTATACTAGAACTAAATAATGAATAAAATTGTATTGCAACTTAGTATATTTTTAAAACATCCACCAATCCCAAATTAAAATAAATTTATTATATTTACAGATGCGAAGTATAAGCAAATGCATCTAGCTGTCATTGCAGTAGGCACTTAAGTAGCTACCACATCAGGGAGAAACTGTTTGACTTGTTGGCGGACTGTTTGAAATGCCTCTGGAGTTCGTCTGGAGCACGCGTGCAATATGTGAGAATGTGAACAGGAGAACGATTTGTTGGAAACCGCACTGCACATGGCAGGATGGCAGCTGAATCGTACGAGACCAACTGCAGCGATGTGTTTTGTTGTGGCAAACTTGTGAGAAGTGTTGGAAAGTGTATGGATTTATTATGAATATTTTTCCATTTCCGAGAAGCAAAGCACGATCCGGGAGTCACACCAGGATCCAATTTAAAATTTAAATTCCTTCGATCGAACGTCTTACGTTGTATACTTCAAGCTTTTGAAAGTGCCATAAATATAAAACAGACATGGGCTTGTATGCCAACAAAATTTTTCTACTTCTATTCCAACCTCATTACAAATTACAGAAAAACTTCTTTCTTCATTTTAAACATGGCAAATTTTCTCGGATATGCCAGTATTCTCAGGGAATAAAGCCTTGCGGATGTGGGATAGTAACAAATGATAAAATCATGTCTCGTTTGCCTCCATTCACCTCATACTTCACCCACGCCAAAGAGTCGTTTACATGCAAGAGAGAAGCCCTTCCATTTTTCATCGGTGTAGCAGCATCCCTTTGCTTATCCATTGCTAGCGGCACCATTCTCTTTTATCTTAGCCATTTTTTAGGACCACTACTTGGTAAAACCGGAGCGGTCTATGTTTTTGGTAGATGTTCCCCAAGACCCACGTTCCATGCGGGCCAGCAACTATGCCACAAACGCAATAAGAGAATCCGGGTTAGATTCCGGCATGCCTCGGAAAACAGCTGGGAAGTTAGAAAGAATGTGAAAGAGGAAAATGAGTTCGTGTACTCTGAAACTCGAAGCATGTGTGCATCGTATGCGTACGTATTTGTATATGCGTGCCGACGAGTTTCTTTGAAAGATCGTCACCATCGAAGTAGAAACGCCTTGCATACGTAAAGAGTTCACTTTATACACAATGCAGGAAGTAAATTGAATGTAACGAAAGGAATGGGGGAATAGAAGATTATAATGGGCATAACAAACGAAAGCTTTCTCAATGATGAATTGACGGGTAAGCATCTTAAAAGTTTGATAACTGCTAAATTATGCAAATGCATAAAACATCCCTAAACAGAAAAATTTATCCCAACTTTTTACATTTCTCCTTGCGAATTAAGAAGAAAATTTCTTAATTTCCAATAGCAGTATTTACTCTTTAAATTAAAAGAAACATCCTAATAAGAACCATAAATATTTCACTTTATTTACCAAGAATTAATCCACCCTCATGTTGGAACCCTAAAGTATTCAAGCCCAAAGAGCTGTAAAACAGTTTGAGCTAGTTGCGATTGGAATATCTTCAGGAGTAACACTAATGTTAATGCTCCTCTACCACCGTCAACACTGCCCACCCCTAGGCTACCCTTATGCGGGTTCAGGAGTTGGCAACGCACAAAGCTTCAACTAATATTGATCGTTTAATTTATACTACTACCAGACCTCACTTGCGTTTACTCCGGGAGCGTTGTATTACACTAGCTGGAGAATTTGGGGGTTCATTTACACATACACATTACACCGAAAATACATTCTCGTCGTATCTCGCAGTATCTATATCTGAGAACAGATCTCCTATAAGCTACCCTTAAAATGCACTGCGTGTGAGAGTGAGAACGTGCCAGTAAATGAGAATGCAATCCAATTCTCGGCATGTTGCAGATGGCTAACTAATACCAGAATGTGGAGGTAAAACATGCGATCCTTCGCAATTGCATTCCATAAACATCGCAGACATCCTCTAGGAAATTGTATAGCTCCACAAGAAGCAGGATGTCGTTTTTGATGTGAAATGTTTACTTATTGCATATTAAGTATTGAGCTCGAGAAATACGAAGAATGTCTGTGAAATGCAGGTAGGTGGTTTGAGTAAGGGACGAATCAAATTTATTTAGAGATTGATTGAAGTCTATCCAGTTTGAATAAGGTACAAAAAGATGTACTGAATATTGAAAAGCAAAAGAGTTGATTTACTGCAGGGATTAAGGAGATAAAGCAAGACGACAGCATGCGATGGATGTATTTGTTGGAAAATTCTACAACTCGGGAAAATACGAGAAATGAATTCTATGGCAATAGGGTGGGTATACTAAAGAAAGGATCCGCATTTCCTTGAAATTTAATGTGATTCTCGCACAGGGTCCTGGCGCAAATCTTAAAAACCTACAAGTTATGTCCTATAAAAGTCACTTTACTGTAAATTTATTTCCAGATATGTTTATAGCTTTAAACATGCATTTTTGATTTTATTGCATCTTTTGCACCTGCCATTAAACATGTCCTCAACAACATTACAATAATGTATTTTTATCGCGGAGTTTTTAAATATCTAAATTGTTTTGCGTTTTAATATGCACGCTCTCCCCTCCCCCTTATTTGAAAATTTTGGTACAAGGTGTGGGTTTAATTAAATCCAAAACTTACGTTGGTCTACAGCTGGGATTTTATATTTTGTGGGGTGAAACAACAACCCTAGAAACGTGTGGATTAAAATTAGCGATGTGGAAGCCAATTAAGTATTGCAACGCTCTATTTTATAACCTATCCCGAACACTGGGATATGTTTTTGTGACGTATACAACAAAATGAACCAAACCCGAAATATTTATATATACAGTGCGTTTAAAATATGCAAATTTCTTACTTAATTTCGTATAGACCAATAAATGTACCCAATTTGTTGGTCTAAATGCTATTGAAATTGTTATAACTTTTTTTCAAAGCCAGTCTGTCCTATTGTCGCTATATCCCAACAATTCGGAAACCGGAAGTGAGCTGTTTTGCGTGCACAATTTACATAATATGCAAGATGAAATGAACATTGAGTTGCAGGACATGCAGTATTAGACAAGCGGAATTTCCGGCTGTTGGCGGGACGAGGGTGGAACGCAAAGAGTAGGGGTGCATTGCAGGCGCAAACGAGCAGTCATAAAAGAGGGGACATCTGACACTCGCGCGGGGTGTTGGCTATTTTTATGCAGACTGTGTTATTGTCAATGGTTGCAAATGTACACGAAGTGCAAATGCATTTTATGAGCGTTATGCCATTAAAATTAACGCCCCTATCTTATGCACGTTTACAGTAAATGCATTAGTTCCGCAATGTGATTTCATATAAACAATTACCCTTATTGGAGACATTCTCTAATAATATTTACCTTAAACAAAAAAAGGACAATGATGCAACATCAAATTATATAAAATCAATTTAGTGTAGGAATGACTATAAACAAAGAATGCATGAATGATGATGATGATGGTTTTTAACATCAACTGTATCGTGTATCCTAATTAGGAAATTTGTAATATTCAATATATTGATATGTCTTTGACACTTACTAAAAATTTGATATAACATCGTTTTCGGCTTGTTACCTTCTTCAGCTATGTAAAAAAGTAACATTTTCTACATTTTATGATTCTAGCAAACCTAAGCGGAAGTTGAAGGCGTACGTTTGAAATATTTTGGTTGCATTCCAAACTCGACTGCGTCTACCTATTCATATATTCAGGCAGACATATTAATACCCAAAAGTGAGCGTAACGAAATACTTCTAGTGCAGATAAAATTCTATGCGTTACAGAAGTGGCTCTTGTTCCTCCACGTAATCTAGTAAAAGAGCACCCAGTCTTTTCCAATCAAGAAAACGTGCTAACACTAGTGGTTCATTTGTTGCGCTTGGTTTAGATTCGAGAAAGTGATCACATAATAATTTTACGACTTAAATCATGAGATGTGTATCTTTGGGAGGTGCAAAGTAGTATATATACCTTAGTAGTAAATTGTACTTTATTTCTCACAGTATACAATAAAATTGTGTAAAAACACAAAACTAGAAATGTACATTATGCTTGGAAGGCTTAACGATGCACACATTAAGTCTGAACTAAAACTAGGAAGATGTAATAATAACTGGGATTTGTCTAAAAATAGAGCTCGCCTCCAGATGCAGATATAATTAAGCGTCCTGCGCGTGTTGACTTTGCCAAACAAGTTAGAGAGGATCAGAAAGTTTAAAACGCACTTAAGTCAAAAGTAATCTCAGCTGAAGTCCAAACTCAAGACCAAAGCGAATCAAATACTAATTCAAATGAAGTAAACTCACGTACAAATCAAGTAGAAGGAGAGATTTATTAGAGAATACAGTTGCAGAAGACTTAGAAGGTTGTTTGATCCCAAGTTCTGTTTTTTTTATTTAAGAATTTACGGATAGAGATCAAAGTTTGATACTGGTGGATAAACAAGTATGCCAACACATCTTGCAACTTTTTATTCTACTATCCTGATGAATCGTCACTGACATCAGTCATATTATCAGATTAGAATGTATCGATTAATTTTATTTCATTAAAACCGTTTATTTTTGTTTTCCTGCAAAAAAACCTCAATAGGATCAATCTAGTCTTAAAGAAATGTAATTCAATGGAATTTTCATGTCTGTATTTTACTTAAAATGAAATAAGTCTGTAAATATTACCTCATATCACAGGCGAATGAAACTAAATATGTAACATGAGAATACAACCTACAAGTAACAATTTATATGCAATTAACTCATCAACTTGGCATGAATGGAATAACTACTACGTTTATTCTCTCTACAATTATTATCCTAATGCACTTCGTGATGTCTTAATGTGCAGTGGAAATATACTAAAATATAAAAGCGATAAAAACAATAATATTGAATAAAATAAAAATTAAATTATGGCAATAAATAATCGTGTATGAGTCGCGACCTTGTGGCAGGCATAATTATTTTGTAACCACGCTTAATTCAAAGTCGAGAATTTCAGTTACAACTTAATGCAATGAACAATAAACAATACAAATCAAATTGTTGACATTCTACGTTTATTGTGTTTCAAATAAATGATATATCGTCAATTGTGTCAGAAATTAAATATCAATCAAAGCAGTTTTTTTATTGTACAACGTGCGTATTTTAATTTATACTCCACTTGTTTACATTCCTCACGAGCAGATCATTATGGTATTATGCAAGTCAAAATAGAACACGGTTAAGCTATAACACACTTTTTCGATCAGTTCTCATTCGTGCGTTGAAACCTGCTTTTTATTTATATATTCTTACCATAACAGGGAGCAGCACGACTTGACACCAACTACCAAATTAGTATGTGTGTCATTAATATTATTAATAAGAAGCATGTCATACTTTGTCATTTATGTCTGCATTGCTTTTACTTTTCATTTTCGTAGAGCTATTTCATCGGTTCTAAATTTGTGTACTCTAAATTCAGGTTAATGCAAATGGTATGAATACATAAAAAAGCGTGTTGAATTGTAGGCTGAAAGATAATTAGAAAAAAAAACTTATTCCAAATATAGTGAGATCAGTAATTTATTTCTTGTTTTGTTACCTACTAGTTATTGTACGAAATTAATGCACCACTAGCGCATCTCCATTGTTTTGATCCAAATACGATCTCGCCGCTGCTAATCCTTTGTTGCCAATGATCCAGCTCCTTTTCAGGAATGTGTTCACCATTGTTCTTGATAATCCAATGGTTGCTTTATTGGTCTATACTGAACCCTCCTCTATTGAACCACCTCTAAGCAAATCACTGCAAATCCAGTTATATTAGAGCAAAATAAAAATTGAGATAATTCAGTTGTCCAATCCTAACACGTGTGTCATGGTATCATCTATAAACTTATTGAAATTGTCCCTTCTTAGTAGAATTTTAAACATTTAAACAATCTTAGAAGGAAGTAAATGCAATCTGCATTCTTTTAGCATGCCGGTAACATTCAGCATGTTATTATTACTTTGTTACTCGCATATTGAGTAATGTTAAATATGCGCGACTCTACTCGGTTTATTGGTTTGTTATACTCTTCAGTAATGCGCACGAATATGGTCCGCGCCTGATGGATGAATTACGACTCTGCATTGCGCGATCGCGGCGTGCATTAATCTCGCCTTAATATGGAATTTGTTTATTCTTCTAATAGAAATTCCGCCGTTCGGCGTACGCATGCGACGATAAATAACATTGCAAATCCTTTTGCCGCCGATAGAAAATCGAATGCTGCAATGCGTCGCAATTGTACGCGTAGCGGATTCGTCGGGGGTAGATGCAAGAAAATAGATTTCCGTTGCTATTGCGTTTTGTCTCTTGTCGCAATATTTCATTATTGCTCATACAAATCATGCACATTCGTTCATGTTCTCTGGACCTACCAATTTTTGATTACATAAAGCAGATTTGTTTTTGTTTCGATTTAGCTGAATACTGACTTATGCGTAGCTCGTAAAGGTGTGATATTTGAATATTTGACGACCTAAATCATAATCTAATAATGAATATAAAATACATTAATAGTTTGTTTTAAAATACAATGTATGCATTTTTTAGAGACCAATAGATTTTCTTGTCAAGTCAATGTAACCACTACCACAAGCCATATTCCAGCATCACCAATGTGTGAAATTTTCACCCGGCAATACCAAAATATGAGTGATGCGCAATCGCACATAGCACGTACGAGGTTGTAAATTTAATGCCATGTATATACGCCAAGGCACAGCAAGATCCGTCCGTAATCGCAGTGCCCAGCAAAACGACGATATTGCAGCGCCCGTAATTTAATGTCGAGCCAGCGCGGCGACAAAGTTGGTGGTGGCGGCGGCGCGGCGTCGACGACCCGGGGCTGGCTCAATATGCAAACCGATGCATCGTGACCTACTAAAATGTGTATGCATACAAAAGCACCCGTACCTAGTAGATGTGTCTCCGGAATGTTTGCACCATAGGTAAATGAATGCATATGAACAAGTGCGTAAATGAAGTGGTACAACATATAGTTACTAACAATAAGCTTGAATTAAAGACATGACCGGAAATCTTACTTGCTGCATTTAATACAATTCTATTTGTAAAATTAAATTGAAAAATCCACAAAACGAAGTCAATTCTGCGTAATTTTACTCTGAATAAACTCCTATATAGTTGACTTATAATAAATTTAAATTTACATGCAAACTGAAATTCAGTAAGCAAATAACGGCATCACCTACAGACGAAGACTCTTGCAATATCGTCCATAGTCGTTTTGTGCAAAGAAAGCTTGAATAACATCATCCTCCCTACTGAATTGACGTTAACAAGCAAAAGCAGTAAGAAGCCATAACCGCAGTGGGCAAGCAGCTGGCTTCTCAAATCGTGGAAACGATAAACTGACACAAATTAAGTGTTTCGTTGATTTTGGTTGCAAAGTATCTGATATTCATTGCATAAATATAAATTTACACATAAGTCAAAGTAAAGTTATCTTAATATACTGACGTAAAACCGCAAATTTATTTACGTAATGGTTGTATGTTGACTGCGGTAATTTACGACGGCCGAATGCAATTACGAATATTAAAGCACATGAACTCCAGGGTTTTAAAATGCATTCGGGATGTCATAATGAATTTGAGCTATGTGGGTCACGCGTGCAGGAATGAAGGCGCCAGGATCGTTCAACTCGACCCCAAGAATGACTAACACTCCTTCGAGAAGTTCAATCTGTAAATCACGGATATTTCGCGGAAGTAACCCTAAAAGAATCACTTTATTTTTGACAGCATATTATTTCCATTTTGCAGTGTTTAATTTATTGTAAATGAATTATTTCCTGGTAGATAAAAAAAACGAATTATTCTTTAACAGGTTTACAACCCGTTTATTCCCACGAGTACAACCATTAAATTATTCCTCCATCAAGCATCCAGTATCCCACATTCCAGCTTCAATTGCATTATGAACGAGAATCTACCACCTCATATTGTACGAACGTTGGTAATACGATATATTATCACAATCATGGGCGCCCAAGCCGTTTAATAACGCACACGTCGGACACACGCCGTCCATATATCATACACCCTTTAGTAGCAAAGGCGTGTGTTAGCCCTTGGTCGTTAGCTGCCTGCTAACAACTCATTTTATCAGCCCCCATCAATGAGTAAACAAATACTTGCAATGTTAACTACAACAAAGGTATAAACAAAGGTGGATAAAAGTTATATGTTTCATTACCTGATGAAAATCTAACCTAATTCCAGGGCTGTTGCGCTGTATCATAAATAATAAATTAAATTTTCACAAACTAATTGCACCAATAAAGTTGTTCCATGTCGTGTTTCGCAGGCATTTGTTTTCCACATGATTTAATATCACATTAACATTTCCGCGAATCATGAAAGTGTATGTCACGACCAACTGAAATAATCATTTATAAGTAATTGTTATTGCAAATGTACTAAGCTGGTGATAAAGTGGTGTAGCAAACAGAATAAAACTTCTCAAGATCAATACCGTTACTCAGCTACTTCCTTCGAATCAAAAGTAATAATTTAATCTTGTTGCCATCGACAAGGTGCGGAATTCTTCCTACTGTTTTTTTCCTACTACATTCATCTCAACTCTTCGCATAAACTTAAACTACTCACTAATGCTTTTCTTTCTTCTATCCGCGATGGTGGAAGGGAATCAAATTACATCCGCGCGATGGCAATCGCACAACCAACACGATTAGTAACTAAAAAATCCGCATTTAATTACGCACACAATGCCCACAACATTGCACTGTTTCCCAGCCATTCCAACAAACCCGAGCCGATTCCAAAAAAAAAAACAGAGTCCATCTGCAGGAAGCACCGAGTTGCTGGCGGTGTGTCTCATAAACGATGACACGGGACATGAGGCAATTGCAATTGTGGAAAAAAACATACAGCGGTACTGTAGTAATTTATTATGTACTATTTTGCCGACGTACCTTTTTGTTAAACGTGCCGCTCGTGCGAGGTTCACCTCTGTCTGTGAAGGATAACTCCGCGTGTTTCTGGAAATACATGAGGACATAAATTTTAAGCAACATCAAGACAATAAGCAACAGTTGGGTTAATTAGTGGCTAATCTAATTAATTTAATACAATCGTATTAAAAATTTAGGGATGTGGCATGTTGTTGGTGATAATGCAATCAGAACATAATCCTACTATTCAAACCGGGAATAACTTTATTGGTTAGTGGCAACTGAGGAAGTTGCTTATCACTGTTTGCATTCCACATAGATAAGAATAAAAATTTTACATAAAAAAACATAACATTGTCAACAATGTTGTTAAAATAATTATTTCAGCAGCAGTTTCAGCTCAAACGCGACTGTAAATTCCATTCTCCTGTCATTGCCATCATTACAGTGTTATCATCATTGAACAATTGATTTTGCATAACTGAGATTCCCAACCACAATAATGCAATAGATACAATCAATCAGCTCCCGCAATTTCACAATAAACGACAACAAATACCAACTCGCAAAGCTAATCAGTTAGCTGACAATCGTCGAACATATAACATCAGTAACTTCATGGAACTTTTATGGAATCACTGATCTCATGTCTACTCAAACAGAAAAGCTTCAACAATGGACTCATGTCCATTGAATAAAAATGAATAAATTTGAATAGATACGTGAAGGCAATTTGAAAACGACGTATTTTTCTAGGTACTCATCATCAACTTCAAGCAATAAGCCGGTAGCATTTACTGTTTTTTTTTGAAGCGGTGCTAATTTCGATTTCTATGCATGAGGTTTAGTTAGTTCATTTGGTTGCGGTTGTTGTGAGCAAGAAGCGGGAATTGGGAAGAGTGCAGGGGAAGAGAGCAAAGTACTAGTGCCCATCAAAGAAAGCTGATGGATAAATGATGCGATTAGAAAGACGCGGTGAGGTATAATGTAGGTAAAAGCGTATGTAGATTGATTCCACTTCAACGTGAAGGAAGCCTAAATTGCTAAGGTGTGTGCAGTCCCTGCCTATTGATGGGAATTATCCAGAATGCTTACATGCAAAGATAATAGGCCATAAAACAACACGTGCAGATATTCCCGCGAAACTTGAAAATTCGCCAGAAAAGTTTTGCAACTTTGTAGCCAACTTGTATCTTTCCTTGATTCCTACCCTTGCTCCAATATATAAGTACAACTTCCATACGACTCATTTAATTGCAAGGACTAAAGTAGTTTAAAACAAATTCAACATCTGCAATCTCTCCCTACTTCAAAAATACAAATCCCAACAACTTTTAATTAGGTTGCCTCTCGATAAAAAGCAAGTTCCACTATTCTCCTTTACTGCTCTTGAATTTTATTATTAAACAATATTAACCGAGTTTATGACGTTGGTACGGTATTGCCTTGGCAGAAGGCCTAGGTAAATCCAATTTAAATGCAAGTGCGATCCAGCTGGACTCCGCAGTCGTGGCACTCGCGTGGAGAAGTTGCAATACTGCTTGCGCTCTTGAATATATTAATTTATCGATCGGATCCGTCAAGTCATTGAACCGTCTCTCGATGCTAAAACGCGTTCGTATTTGCCGGCCAACTTGATGCGCATTAGCATGTGGATGAGCAAACATCGCGCCTAGGATTAACTCCAACGCGCGGATCGTCGCCGCCACACTTAATACTTTCAACTGCGACCAGTTTCGCTACGAATGCAAATGTCATAATAGTAATGAAGCGCTTGATACGCAGAACTTTTTCTGAAACGACACAAACACCTTCTTTTTACTACAATGGAGGATAAATATTCAAAACAGACTATAAAATTCACCTAATTCCAAACTAATATTATTCATCATTGGCCCATCAAAACTTTTGAGCTTTTAATAGAGTATAGCAATATTTAACTAGTTGCTTTGTTATAGCAACAGCTTAAATCAAGATAAAAGTTAAAGCAAGCCGTTATAATTTTCTTGGTTGTCGGTGAATACTTTGTGTATTAGTGCAATGAAATGTGTAAAATAAGGATTATTAACAGCACAAAACTAATTATTATCAATTAGCATAATTCAGTACTAACATTTTCTGTAATTTTATAATTCACTTTAAGATGTAAAAGTATTTTCCTTTAGCTCATAATTTTAATGAGAAAAATAATAATAAACAACCTACCGCCTTGCGTGTCCTCAGTTCGATTTTCAATATGCAGTATTCACTTCTCAGTCCACATCTGAATAATGCATATACTCAATTGTTTTACGTTACGGTCGCACTTTTACGACTCCTTGTTTTAATGACTTTTTAAAGTTTAAAGCTTTCAAGCGCGCACACAACAAAGGTGCATTAATGCAACCAATCGTGATTACAGCGAGAATCGACTATTATTCATTATATGACATTACCGTCTGCCGCAGTGGCTGAACTAATAAGAAACGCTCGCAAGTGCCGCACATAAAACAAATTACAACCTCATGCGGTCCTAAAAGACGACAATTTGTATCATTATTAAGAACTCATCATACGATGTTCAGACTTTTCACACACATCCTGCGAACTCAAGTACAATCAGTTCGCTTGTTTTATTTTAGGTTTACAGATGCGAGAAGCAGGGTAATTGCAAGGTCAGAATAGAATTTATCATGGATCAAGATCAAAAGTGTTTTGAGTGTAATGTACTCTGAATAGGAGTTAATGCAAGGTTCGAGGACGTGCACAAGATCAAATAAATAGTCGATAGATGAGTAGAAGAGAAAGTAATTTGTGCGATAACAAACACGTAAAGGGGCTGTCGATGACCTAATCATATTATTCCATTGTTACAGAAACATGAAAAACAGATGTGCAGGCAATAAAATTAAAAGCCTTCATGTTTTACTCTCTGTCGTAAATTCGTCAACTTGATGCGACATATATGTACCTGACTTCAATCACCGCTTTTAATTTTCGCAGTGATTCAAATTCAAAAAGCACCATTCCAATAATCCCTGTATGTTCTTCAGACTCGCTATTATGTCAACCATTACGCTGAAGTATTGTAGGGTAAAAGGCATAAAAATTGCCTTCTTATCACTCTTTATTCACATCAACGTGAGGTGAACGCTTTCATGCTCTTGCAACCAAAGATGAATCAAGTGAATTCTTGAAGAGAATGAATACAACACCCAAAATGATGCCGAAGAAATGGAGACGGCATAAAATATAAATAATAAACTCTTAACGAGCGCCCAAATATGACTCTGCGCAAATATTCTCCTTGGATTCAAATAAAAAACATATGAGTTTATATGTGGTACGCATGGTCGAAACGTAACTTTCTTTTCAACGTAAAGAGCGATAAGAAAGCACAGTCACACTAATGACGCAATAAAATTTTCGTGGTAAGAAGCCCAAATGAGTTTCA
>JAODGC010003304.1:103858-113887 GCA_027574925.1 Ecitoglossa quadriceps | reverse complement strand
GTAAAGAGCGATAAGAAAGCACAGTCACACTAATGACGCAATAAAATTTTCGTGGTAAGAAGCCCAAATGAGTTTCATATTTGCTTTATGTTGACATTATTACTGAAATTTTAGAAGTTGGTAACAAGTAGTAAGCAAATTATTCCTAGGCAGTTCTTTCCAAACTTCAGATTTCCGTGAAGATTCCATAAAACAATACCAACAAATTGTCGGTAGTCACAATCTCAACCACAACATCACTATCTACCTAAATTACAATGATTAACCAATATGAAAACAAAGAAAATTCCAACGAATATAAATTCTAGGCGTCATCAAACAATTTCATGTGTATCATCACCATAATTCATGCTAGTTCCGCATCGGTAGTATGCATTGCATTAGTAACCATCAAAGAATTTTAAACTCAGTAAAGTAGCACCATAAAATGAATTTATGAATTTTGGAAATAACTACGCTTTACTGCGCTATAACCCAGCTGGAGCTACTTATACCATTCAAGTATGAAACAAAGATTGAAAAGAAAAATCGTTTCTGGCACATAATTACGAAATAATAACCGTCGAGAATCGACAGCAGGCTTTTTCCTCTAGCTACCTATTACATACAGCAGTAGTTAGCTAAACTAAAAACACATTTTGTGACTCTGGAGAAGATGCAATCCCTTTCAACGTTGACTGTTGTATTATAGGCATACAGATGTATAACCTTGTTTTTTATTATGTGGCTTTGCAGAGAAGAGAATATCTCCCGCTATGATATTTCCAGTTGGTGTCATGTCGAAATAGAAGTGTAAAAAAGTAGAAATAAGAAGACACTCTTATGCTTAAAGTATTACAACATTCACATTTACCTTGCATAGTAACATATTAAAGTAAATCAAAGATAATTTATTGATCAATGCAAAACTGATGCTGGAAGCAACTAATTTTCAAACCTGATTAATATAACAAGTATGATTAAATATGATCAGAAAAACACATGTCTTCATCATTTTTATTTCAGGAAATCTTGTTCTCACTATATTCAAAAATGTACGAAACCAGAAGGCATCTAACAAATTTACTTTTTAAAACGCACCTTACGTAACTTTCTTCTTGGATCATCGGATTCATATCCTCATTGCATATGACTAATTAATTATAAAATCCGAGTTAGTCTTCCGTGAAATTTATTAGCATTTAATTTAATTGTAGATACAATAAAGATAGTATGTGGTAAACACCAGTAGATTGCCAAAGAGGAACTGAAAAAGAATTTAAATTTTTCGACGTCCATGTCGTTCAGTGTCCGAATTCGTGTGCCAGTC
The DNA here is from genome assembly GCA_027574925.1 of Ecitoglossa quadriceps. Classification (NCBI taxonomy): domain Eukaryota; kingdom Metazoa; phylum Arthropoda; class Insecta; order Coleoptera; family Staphylinidae; genus Ecitoglossa; species Ecitoglossa quadriceps. The sequence goes on along the minus strand of JAODGC010003304.1, from coordinate 112,578 downwards.
CTCGGTTGAACGCCCACAATTGCGAATTGGGTCTGCTTGCATACGTGCAATTCGAACGCGTACAGCTCGCTGCTCTTGGAAACAAAATTAGGTTATGCGGACTGTGGTTGCCTGCGGTGTTCAGGCGACAAAAATATCACGACCCAACGACACTAAACTTTGCGAAGTCAAGCGTCCACCGGTATTTATACATTTACCAAGTCGTCGCCATGCAGCGGCAGAAACCAGGATAATAATGATAAGACGTGTTCTTGGGATGTTGTACCACGCGGCATTGTCTAATAAATTATATCTATATATATATATAACCCAATAGAAGCTCTATAAATGGAACAATATAAATAGTGTGGAAGTTGATCTTCTAAGAAGCACCTCATAAATTGGCAAAATGGAAACATTTACTAAACATTTACAATCTAAAATTTACATTGTTATCGAAAGCATTATTCGTTTAAAGATAAAGTCGCCATCCATCGTATAGCACCGGTTGCTCTTATCAGTAGCCGGTGGAGGACTACGCTTTAATGACCTGTGAACCAAGCAACACTTTGTTTTATCTCTGTAGTCTTCGTCACTCGTTTGGCTCTCATGATTGTTTATCAGCACGCGACATATCCAACCGAGTATATCATCCGCCATATCTACACATATCATACATGTACATGTGCAAGAAAGTAGTAAATTCTCTCCAGGGAGTTTAGAAAACATCCATAAAGCAGAGAAATGCTAACCTGACTGTGTAAACAATAGATAATTGCTTGTAATAATCCTAAGACCCCTGCTGGTACATTCGGGCCACATGTGACAGTGTGACAGAATGACAAATAACAAGAATCTTTCTGTTTGTAGCTTGAGATGAACGGTGCAGTAGGAGGCGTTTATTTATCGAAGTGCTCTCCAGTTCTGAGAAAACAAATGCATATTGTACTCACATCGCTGCTATCAAGACCAAGGTGGAAGTCAGCGGAACATCAATTATTCATATGGGAACATGAATGGTCAACATTTGTATGCCTAACAAATATGTTTAACCTGTTATCACAAATCGGAGAGAGGAAAAACGACGCTATGTGTTGATTTTGATCAACTCGCTGAATTGTTAACTTGATTACAAACAATGAATAATTGTCGGCTGATTCTAATGAAGTTGAGTTCATTAAGCTATTGCCACCTCCATTTTGGAACAAAGAAGATTGTTTTAATTGGAATTTCCCTCAAATTTCCTTTAAGCAAACAAGGTGCTCACAATTATAACAAATGAGACAAATCCAGGTAATGCTTATAGTGGTTTTCAATTTCCCAAGGTGTCAGAAACACTTGTAGACACTGAGATGGTAATTTATGAGGGGGACTTTTGTAAAATGTGTGGTGGTCATCCAAGATGAGTCAAAAATTCCCAAATATCGCCGTTTTCTTGAAACGACACCCTGATGAAACAGTTTTATCGGCAATGTGGTGGACATAAGTCCATATTATCCACATTTCTTCAAGCTGTCCCTTGCAGAGCAAAGCAATATACCACCCCACAACCTCACCACAAACCTATCTTTACTTCTTTCTACTCCTCGGCATTGCCTTTCCATGTGGTGGGCAAACCCTCAGTGTAGTTTATGATCACCATGGTTAACGTCGGCAATTTATGAATATAGTACAAGTAATGCGAAACGTCCAAACATTTCGGGTTTTTCGAGAGCCAGGAGATAACTGACGTTGCAGATGGACCAACATGAATATAAAATATTTAATGCATAATACACTAACTTGTACACTTTATACTCTTAGCACAGTATAGCATAATATAACATCTGGCATTGTAACCAGATGTTATCGTGATTTTGTTTGCCTAGGTGCAGCAGCTTACTGCATTGTGATAAGTAAACTCACGTTTATCCCAAAGTTAAACAGAAGACGTGGCAGCAACATGTCTCCTCACTCGTCGTGGTAGCCACAATCCACACAGACCTTAGAGAATTATATTATTATAATATTACCGGGTGTAGCCCACTCACAATTGCGAGTTTTGGTGAGCAAATATGAGAGTTGTGGCTGAAATTCTGGCGACCACATTCAGACTGATGAATGGTAACGAACAATATACAGGAAGGTGGATTAGATAGATTAAGCTAATGCCGCTGACGTTTGCAAAGCTTTCGTTTTTCTAATTGCAGCAGAGACTTAACTTTTCAGACGATTAATTCCAGGTTATAGTTAACAGTCGGGAGATGATAAAAGAAGACAAATGGAAATAAGCAGAGCTTAATTTGAAATAAGATTTAGCTATTTTTAGGTTGGTATAATCATAAAATGAGCATAAAGAGTACTAGTGAGCTTAGAAAACAAAAGAAGTTTCTTTCAAAGATTGAGAGATTTCAAGAAAATTGAGATTGAAATATGTACGCGAATCCATCTTCATTTCAGGCAGACAGGAGACAGAAAATTGGGAATTTTATATTGAATGAAAATCGAGGATTTCAACGGAAAATAGAGATTGAAAAGAGTATAAAATGTAGAAAATACATTTTCCATAATGTAAAATTCATCATATTTATGAAATGCTCATACACTTTAAAGTAATTTAATTAAATTTTAGCATCGCTATTATTATTATTTGCAAATTTTCACTCCATGTTACTAATGCAGTCGACCAATGTAATTACAATGTACACGTTCAATGCTTTTAAACCCAAAGCATTTGTATACCTTACCATAAAGTACTCAGCTTATATTCGTCCTGAGATGGCGAAGGAACAATGCATGCTTTAACGGAAATCGTGAGTCACAGCAATAAATACTGTGTCGTGCGTAAGTAAATTGCACCTAAGTAGCTAGTGGCCGGCACCACCATGTCGGGGGTTGTCTAAATAACAAATAATTTAAGCTTAATGCAAACTGTGGCTTTCCCTTAATGTGACATAGGTATTATTGAGACTTAAAGGACAAGAAAAACAAGTTTAACAGTGATGACATTTGTGTCAATTTGGATAGGATTGCTCAAATTGAAAACATGAAAACATTGTTTGTATTAATGGTGTTTAAAGAGAGAACAACATGAACTGAAGTAGGAAATTATCTGCGCTAAAATTAGCTGCTAAGGAAAGAGATTGTAAACGATGCAAAAACTAATTTTTATTTTGAACAATTTCTCAGAGTATAGATTCAAATCAATTGTTACATTCTGTGACAAACTTGTAATCATAATTTTAAACCACAAATTAATCGATCAATTGTACCACAACTGAATTATTTCTTTACCTCCGCATATGTTCCAACTTTTATCGAACGCAAAAAGCATCCTAATCAATTATACCTCGTGCGACTCGATCGATGACTATAAGCACATCTTTAGCATCTTTTCAACTTCCTCTTCTCTCCATGTTTTGTTGTACAAGTTCAACAAGACTGCCTCTTCGATCCAGCAACGCATATTCCGCCTTGAATGACTAACGCCGATAGAATAACTGTGATTTTTACCAACTTGCCGATAATACATCGATAAAGCGAATTTAATAATGACCGGCGTTTGCTGGTCGATAAGACACTAAGTCAATCAACAACATTATAATTGATATAATGAATCTCAGAAGATAAGCTTATGTAGAAAAAGCTCTTTGCAGGTTGTGTTTTGAGTGTGGCTTAATTATAACTGAAAAGCTTTCTTAATTTTATTCATTCCGGCCTATTAATTGTTTCTGTTGCAGCGATTTATCGCTACTGGTATTTGTTATAAAACACAGAAATACACATAGAGCGGAAATCAAATAATTGAATGAAGAAAGTAAATAAATACAGGTCGTATTGATTTTACCCGAAAAAAGCCCAGACAAAACGTATGGTCGGTCCTTATAGTTACTTCCCGGCTTGGCAAATTTTATCAAGGCAATGCTGGCATTTTTATGGTAAGCAGATAAGAGGGATACACGAGACCTACCTTTTATTTTGATGTTTTGTTTATGTAAACATCCAAAACTGGGTATACTTTCCACAAACCACTAGTTAATGAGAAAACCGTCGAACAAATAAAAACAATCAGTATCACTGTAAGTGTGTCTCTTTGTTGGGTGATTCACGAATATCGATTGTCTTATCACTGCATCGAAATGTTTACTTCATTTATTGGGAGGAAAGCAAGGAAAGTATCGAACCATAGCGGCGAACATACCAGCCAAAGTCAGTTGGGCCTGACGGCCATTTTATCACTGCTTCTTTCGTGCGAGCGAAAACATGTTCTAGTGGATAATATGGTGGGGCAAATGCTGCGCAAGTCTTCTCCCTACACAAGCTCCTAGCAAACGAGCTCTTGGTCTACTAATTTGTAAAAAATATATTGAACGAAAACAGAATTAAAAGTTTCAAAATTTGTTTTCGCCCAAGATAGTTTATAAATTGTTAAATGTAATATTCATTAGTTAGGAATCATATCATTCAAAGCTATGTAGGATAAATAAACAAACAAATAGTCAGGTATTATTAAAGATGTTCTTTGGAATAATATTATTGTTGAAATCTATTTTAAAAGTTTAAATTTTTTGTATAAATCTGCAATGATTGTGAAATTGTACACTGTGCGACATCTAACGTTCGGAAGGCAATAGCTTTCTTTAGAAATCTACAAAATTGTTAAAATAATAATTTAAACAATTTTTCTCTATGAATATTCTTATCCTTTATTACAACTTATTAACATAATAATAAATTAAAAGTCATACAATATCCATGAAACCATGTAATACTTTATTCTACAGGCATTTTATCCATTAAAGTTTTAAACCTGTCCAACACAATTGTATTTGTACAATAAAAATGTTGTATATCATATGGTGGTTCAATAATTAAATGATCTTGAAATTTCAATTTATCTCCTTCTTCTTCGATATCAATTAAGTTTAATTCAAACCATTCTTTAATCCTTTTCTTTCTCATTTGAAGTTCTCCAACACTAAATGCTGTGTCCTTCTTTTCTGGAAATATATTTATTTCACCGATATTCCTTGACTCATCTACAGCGATTGTGTTTATTGATGGCGCAGGAATAATAATTATTGAATGATCTTTGGAATCTTCATTAGTTTCAGAAGGTTCAGCTAACACAACTGTTTTAGTTTCAGGGTCAACAACATAAATAAAACCACTGCGTGTTTTGTTGTCTGATGTCTGGATTGATGCATATTTTCCCACAAAGTTTCTTGATGAAATATCTTCAATACTTTTAAACATTTTAATTATTCTCGATGCTGTTTGTTTCTTGCGCATAAAATTCTTCCAAAATAATTTTTAGGTTAGGACGGTGATAATTGTTAGTTGCCTACTTGGATAGACTCAATTCATTTTTGAAATTGGGAGGTTGTTATTAAAAATATAAATCAAAATATTTTAGAATACTTCCTGAAACTTGTACATTAATTACCACAACGTTACTTGTTTGTGGCAATGCACTTTATGAGAAAATTGGCATTGCACTGACACATCCAAAATCAAATTCAGCAATTAGCTTAGTTGTTAAAAGTTTAGCATAAGAAAAAAACTGAAGTTCAAGGGTATTTTCATACTTGCCTGCTGGCTCACATAGGCACTACATCGCTATGCGCTGAATTTACACTGCCACATTCGCCTACACCGCCCCATCTGAAATCTACGCACTATCTTTGCTGCCCCATTGGCTTATTCTCACGCTTACACTTCTAGTTATTGTTATGCAATATTATTAAAATGTGATTCTATCATAAATCAAATAAATGTACTTAGTTAGAGATAATAAGTTCTTGGCTTTACTATGATGATTAAGAAAACCTCTCATAATAAATCTTATTGAAAAGAATGTTGTTACTGCCAAAAATAATTTTTGAAGGAATATCGGTTTGGCCTGATATTTCGACCTTTTTGGTTTTAAATATTGATTAGCGGTTTTGTACTTACCAACTTTATTTTAAAGGAATTTTGTCAAACAACAAACTTGATTAAAAATATCACAAACTTCGCTTATGACAACTATTTGTACTTAATAACATTATTTATCCAGTTCTCAAAAATTTATGTGTTTGCTTTATTTGAAGGAAATTACTAAGCTAGCAACCATTCTACATTTCTAGATAACAAGGAGTAACCTTGAATAAAATTTTCGCAATAATTGCGCCAACTTCTAATGACTAAGAATCTTGGACTCCTGACGACAGTCGAGAATCCTCTTCACGTTGCTTTCATTAGAACCACTAATTCAATGCAACATCTAGTATCACAACATAACTTCTATAAGCATCCAAACCAAAATAAAGCAAAGGAAAACATATACCAAGTGAACCGCACTTGAGCAAAAGCAATAAGGTGATGTCCCATATAATCCGATGCAAATCAACATAACAAATTCCACGTAATACAATGTAATACTAATAAAACCACAATAAATATAATTCAATCTAATTAGCTCTTAAATTAATATTTTAGTTTCCTTAATGGACCATGTTCCACCAAATATGTTGTTTCTTTCTAACACAGCGTCGACGCCGTAAGTAGAACAGAGTTCATTCGTTTGATGGAACGCAAAACTAGTAAAGACATCTAAGTTATACGTAGAAATAATAGAAAAATTCTAATATTCTTAGAAATCTGGAAAACAAGGAGTAATCTGCAAAACTGTGGACATCTGCAAAATCAGCGAAAACTGCGCTACATTTTATTAAGCTATTGAAATAAATTTACCTGCGACGCACGTAGAGGCCTACACCTGACGAGCGTTCCACATACACCCAAATACTATTGCCCTCGCAGTTTTATTCACGGACCTAAGACATCCCAAAACATTTAGTGGAACAACTAAAATGCATATATAATTACACCATAAGAACTTGATCTCTGCAAAACTTAACTGATTCAACTAAATTTTCAATTAATTCTCTATGGAAATATTACTATAAATCTAAACGTCACTATTTCTCTTCAAATTGCTGCAAAATATACATATTTAAACCAAGTTATAGATCTTGCTATAATCTATATACGCACGTACATATGGTTACCATGGTTTATATTTTAAGAGACTGCGAGCGCCGGGTACCTGATTAGCAAAGGATTAGGTAAGCTTGCGAGAAGATTAACCGCTAATGTTACGCAATCCGGCAGATTCTAATGGAAAACTTAAAAGTTTTAGCATGTGAATATATATAATACATCTATTTTTATATAGAATATATACTCGCATAATAAAAACTACATTTGTAAAATAAATCAGCTTCCTTGATTTGTACTTCCTGATTACGACAGAACTTAGCAATCAATTGTAAGATACACACAAATAAATGAGCGACAATCAGTTTGCTGCCATACTCAACATAATAAATTCCGGATGTTGGAGTGCACCTGAAATTGTAGAGTAGCCGGTAACAAGTCCAATTGGCTACGCCTGAAACCCTGGACGCAGCCAGAGAATAACACTAGTTACTAAATAACATACTACACACTCCTAACTTGATTTTACCTTAGCTGCAGAGAGATGGGGGTGCGTCTCTGATATTCTTATTCCCTCGACGGTGCAATGATGTTTGAAGAGCATGAATTCCCAATGACCGCGATGTGGATGTTGTGGAAAATAATGTTTTCTTACACTTTTTTGGCGAAGAAGTAAACAACGCGATGGTAACGTGAATTTGCGATGTTTGCAGTTTAAAAACAAATGACAGCCTTGATGGGAATTGGTCAGAGACGAGAAGTTTAGTCGTAATGCAATTCCAATCTGAGAGTGGTAAAAGAAGATTAAACTTAAAATTAATAACAAAAACATTGTTGAATATTCTTTGATGTTCACATATGAAATCACACTTTTAATTTCTCACATTTGATTTGAGCGCAAAATTTCTACAAATATTTCTTTGTTATTCACAACATTAAACCTAGTTAATTGTAAAAATGTTTAATTGTACTTCTGGTTTCCCATTTTGGTTTGTGTTTAAATTGAAGTATTACAAGTATGAAAAGATAGACGAATAAAATACAAGGGTTAAATTATCCTTAACAAATCCGTTTATAGCTATGGATCTTCTATATCATGTTGTGTAGCATGTGGGGGCGTAGTTTCTGTAAACAGTTTATCCAATGTTCCATGGTAACCACACCATTATTATTGGCTAGCAGTAACGCTTAAGTGCTTCATATTTCATATTCATACACAGCTACAGCTGGTGTTTACAATTAATTGCGATGGTTGCAGTTATAAAACTAGTTGGTTTCCCCTCTTAACTATCAACACCATGTTCATTAGAAGATCATCAGTAGGCTGCTTAATAAGTTTAAGATGTGCCGTTTGCCTGCAATGCAGTAAACGTCGTAGTGAGTTTCAGTTGCTTTGCAATGTTTCATTCTTCATTGAGGTGTTTTTAGTTGAAACTGGGTCTGCTTTAGACCCACAAATTTATCCTCAAGTAGTTAAATATTCAGGAAGGTTTATTGATAATCCATTTGTAGTATACTGTCACTATCATCAGCTGAAAACCAGAAAAATATGAAGCAACAACCAACTCATTGGTTAAGTTAATTAAATTCTAGCATTTATTTCACTTGATCTATTAGTTATCGTTAATTAAATAATACCTTAATTGATGCTTCAACATGTTGGTTCACCACAATTTCCTTCACTCCCAGAGTACCTCAAGGAACTGCTGATCATTTGCTTGTACTTGATCATTCTCTCAAGAGTACACCCACTGGCTAGGTAATATGTTTACATCTAAATC
>JAODGC010003304.1:90029-103758 GCA_027574925.1 Ecitoglossa quadriceps | reverse complement strand
AATCAGCTTATCCAAGGTTTCATTGTACACGCTGTTATTCGTTGGTTGTGACGCCCAACTGGCTCATATTTTAAATTCCTGCAAACAACTGCAGCTGATATTCAAATCTAGGTTTCTTCATCATTACCATGTGGTTGAATATTCTGTGTGTCTCTCTACTTCAGATTGTGAATGCATTTTTATTGGACGTTCCTTCAAGTGTAAACACTCTCTGGTTGGACTTTATGTTTACCTTGGACTTTTAGTGGACCTTCTAACTATTATAATGTTCAGATTAATTAATAACAACTTGAAATCAGGTACTCACTATTGGAACTCAGCCCGTTCTGCTGTCTGGTGATACTTGAAGTTTTCAGCATGACTGCAACTTTGAGACTGACGCAATTCCATTTTCGCCAGACAAAGCTGTTACATTTCGGGTAAGTACCCAGCAACAGACTTGAAGACGATGGGCTTGAATGTTCCACAAATATATATTCATATAACTAACACTGCAAATTAATTCATGAGAATGCTATTTACAGAATTGTGAATTTTGCCTTTATGGACCCTTTTTGAGCTGCTCCATTGCAGGTACAAAGTTGAGTCACATTCAATCCATCTGCAGCTACTGTGTGTTATTATACAGTAATTTTCTACTTTGTACTTGTTTAATAATAAATTAATTTCAATTGGAAAATCTATCGATACCATTTGCAGCTTTTTTTTTATTAAATGTTCAATAGCATAGTATTTTTTTGTGATTTTTATATACGGCTATCATTGTTTTTGGAACGGGTGTCTATTGTGTAAATATCGCATATAATGCTCTTATCATCAATAAATGTCGTTATCAATGAGATGGCATTCTTGGCTGATATACACGTCAATGATTATCTCACTGATATAAACAACTTGTCGATGCAAGTTCTGTTGGTGAATCGATATTATCTGTTTCAAAGTACGTAAAACATTAGTTCTATGAGTGGCAGCGTTATAATTTAAAAAAATAACAAATATAATTAAAGTAAGTTACACCTATTAGAAGTCTTTAAGTAATTAATAGCAAATATTAAACTCAAATTTCATACATTCTTCATAATGTTTCTATTTTCAACTATAGCTTATATAAGTTATAAGGCATTGTTTAAATAATCCATCTAAGATCATAAGTGATTTTTATATGACTAACGTAAGTTGAACTTTTTTGCAAGACACATTTTTCTTCCACTAAGTTCACCGTTCAACTTCCAAATCCAAACAACATCTAGTAATTGAGTCAAAACCCCATGCTGACATTGCATTTTATACACATTACATCAAAGTAGAAACAATTAGAGACAGAAAATAGTTTACAATGTTATGTACAAATTGTTATAATACATTTTTCAGTCATTTGTTATTGCGTTATTAATAAATGTAAGCGTTACAGAGCAAAAAGCTAAAACAATCAATTGCGCATTGTAGGGTTTGTCGTTATCACCACATCAACTATAGTAAATATCTCCAGCTGTAAAAATATTCACGCAAAAGGTAATCGTAAAAAATCCAGCACGTGTGTCATTATGCAAGAGCGTTTTTCTGAAAGAAAAAATAATTCAGCAAATCGATTTCGTGCGGTTATCACTTTTGTTATGTGTGACTTTCGCAATCGTGATATTAATACATTTATCTAATGCTTATCACATGCAAAATATTTTGGATTAGTTATCACGACATTTGAGAGATTGTAATTTAGCTAATTGTGATCATTTGCCTTACAGGTGACACGCATGCAACAACGCTGAAATGAAAGAAGTTAATTTGGAGACAAGGAGACTTGAGGAAAAAGAAAATCCTCTAAATTCGTAAGTAATTAAAGTAAAAATATGTGAAAGCATTTCAATGAAACCATTTTTTAAAGGAACTTTGTAGAAAATGATGATAGAAAGAAGAACGAAAAACGAGAAGAGGAATTTCCACCAATTTCGTACTTTCAACTAGTTAGTTGATAATTTATTACTTTAAAATAAGTCCAGTTCATAAATGAATGCTTGTTTAATTCAACAGTATCGATATGGAACAGCATACGACAAATTCCTCATTTTTCTTGGTGTCCTAGCATCTATTGCTACAGCAGCCTGCCAACCATTGAATATGCTCGTTTTCGGTGATCTCTCTGGAAACATGATCAAATTTGCAATGAACAAAATGAATCCAAAAGCTGATATAGATGCAGTAAAACAAGAACTGGCTGATGATATTATACAGTTTGTAATTTACAATTGTTCAATTGGAGCAGCCATGTTGGTGTTCAGTTACATATCCACCCTCGTCTTTAACTATACGGGAATTCGACAGAGTTTCCGAATTCGGACACTTTACCTCGAACGGGTACTCAATCAAGATGTCAGCTGGTATGATGTTCATCAGTCAGGTGACTTTGCAAGCAGAATGGGAGAGTAAGTCAATTCATATTTTGAGTAAAGCATAAGATAATAATTTTGGTTATTCAGCGATTTAATTAAACTTGAAGAAGGCATCGGTGAAAAAGTCGTAATGTTTCTGCACTTTCAATTATCCTTTATTGGTTGCCTACTTATGGCGTTAATTAAAGGGTGGGAATTAGCATTAATTTGTTTGATCTCTCTTCCCGTCACCATGATTGCCATGGGTGTAGTTGCATACGTAAGTATCAATACTATGTTTAGCCACAAGTAAATGATGTTTTCTATAAACTTAGCTGACTTCAAAACTATCCAAAAGTGAACTCCAAGCCTATGCTGCTGCTGGTACCATTGCTGAAGAAGTACTCAGTATTATCAGAACTGTACTTGCTTTTGGCGGCCAAAAGAAAGAAGAAGATCGTTACCAAAAACACCTTATTTTCGCACGAGACAACAATATCCGTCGTTCATTGTTGGCTGGTATCGGTTTTGGCATTCTTTGGTTCTGCATCTATGCCAGTTACGCACTTGCCTTTTGGTATGGAGTGGGTCTCATCATTGATGAAAAAAACGAAATTAAAAATGAAGAAGACCGTACTTACACTCCTGGCAACATGGTTACTGTTTTCTTCAACGTAATGTCGGGAAGTATGAACTTTGGAATGTCGTCCCCTTATATTGAAGTCTTCGGCGTTGCTCGTGGTGCAGCTGCTAAGATCTTTGGCGTTATTGATGCAGTCCCCAAAATTAACTCCTGCAAAGGAAAGGGTGTTCAACCTGAGAAGTTTGAGGGTAACATTATCTTCGAAGACGTCAAGTTTCATTACCCATCAAGACCAGATGTTGAAGTAAGTTAGAGTTAGAATGAATAATATTGCGTAATTAGATTTCACATTTATCACAATAGATTTTGCAAGGATTAAATTTGAAAATTAAAGCTGGGCAAACTGTAGCGCTTGTTGGTAGTTCAGGCTGTGGCAAATCAACCTGTATTCAACTGATTCAACGATTCTACGATCCAGATGTTGGTACCGTTTATTTGGACGGCTATGACTTGGCTACGTTGGACCTCTCTTTATTGAGAAGTAATATTGGTGTTGTGGGGCAGGAACCCGTGCTTTTTGGAACTACCATTGCTGAGAATATTCGCTATGGATATAAGTGGGCCACAATGGAAAACATTGAAAAAGCTGCAAAGAAAGCCAATGCACACAAGTTCATTACTGCCCTTCCAGATGGATACAACACAATGGTCGGTGAACGAGGTGCTCAACTCTCAGGAGGACAAAAGCAACGTATTGCCATTGCCCGTGCACTTGTACGTGACCCTAGTATCCTTCTTTTGGATGAAGCAACTTCCGCTCTGGATACAAACAGCGAGGCTAAAGTCCAAGCAGCATTAGATAACGTATGTCATCAATTAAGGCAGCAAACCACGCAATGCTAAAAGCATTTTTATTTAACAGGCAAGCAGGGATTGCACCACAATCATCATTGCTCATCGTTTATCAACCATTCGCGGTGCCAGCCGTATTGTAGTTATCAAAGAAGGTCAAGCAGTCGAGGACGGAACGCACGAGGAACTGATGGCACTAAAACAGGAATATTTCAACTTGGTGACGACTCAAGTGGGGCATGTTGATGAAAGTGATAATAATCAAATGGCAAAGGTGGAATTGATGCATGAAGATGATGATGTTCCTCCTGCACATGATAAGGAGAATAAAGAAGAGGACACGGATGACCTAGGAAAACAAATTACACTGAAGAAAATCTTGAGTTTGAATAAACCTGAGAGTATTCAGATCGTAATTGGTGTAATTGCTTCGGCATTCATGGGATTTGCAATGCCAATTTTTGCGGTGCTATTCGGTGACATTATCAGTGTTTTACAGGGAACGGATGATGACGCCGTACGCAAAGAAACAAACACGTACTGCATTTACTTTGTGATTGCTGGTGTAGGAGCTGGATTAGCTACGTTCCTACAGATTTATATGTTTGGCGATGCTGGCGAAAAATTGGTTATGAGAATGCGGAGTCAGATGTTCAGCGCAATGTTGCGACAGGAAATGGGCTGGTATGATAGGAAGGAAAATGGTGTTGGTGCACTCTGTGCCAAGTTGTCTAGTGAGACTGCAAATATTCAAGGTGCAACTGGTCAACGTATTGGTACCATTTTCCAATCTATTGCGACATTGGCACTTGCACTAGGATTATCTATGTTTTATGAATGGAGACTTGGATTACTTGCATTGGCATTCTCACCCATCATTATGATCGCAATTTACCTTCAGCAGAAAATGATGTCCAATGAAACGACCGGCTATAGAAAGAGTTTAGAAAACTCGACAAAACTAGCAGTTGAAGCAGTGTCTAACATTAGAACTGTTGCGTCTTTGGGCAACGAATCAACTTTCCATGGTAAGTACGTAGAAGAATTGCTACCATATACCAAAAAAGCAAAAGTCAATACACATTACCGTGCTGGTGTCTTAAGTCTTGCTAGGAGTATAATGTTCTTTGCATACGCTGCATGTATGTTCTACGGTGGATATTTAATTCGAGAAGACGATCTGGGATTTGAAAAAGTCTTGAAAGTTACACAATCCTTGATTATGGGAACAATGACAATTGCTAATGCTTTGGCCTTTACCCCGAACTTCCAGAAAGGTATCACAGCAGCGTCTAAAATTTTTGAATTACTGAACAGAGTGCCCAAAGTCCGTGATTCTGATCAAATAACACAAGCCGATTCCTATTATGGCGACATTAACTATTCTGCAATTGAATTTAAATACCCCACACGGCCTGATTCTAAGATTCTTAAGGGTTTGGACTTGCTTATCCAGCGCGGTAAAACCGTTGCTCTTGTTGGACCCAGTGGATGTGGAAAATCAACTATCATTCAACTAATAGAAAGATTCTACGACCCTATATCTGGTACAGTTACCATAAAGGATATTAATATTAAATCGATTCATCTAACCGATCTGAGGTCAAATCTTGGAATTGTGTCACAAGAACCAAACTTGTTTGACCGCACAATTGGGGAAAACATTGCATACGGAGATAATTCGAGACTAGTGACCGAAGCAGAAATTATCGAAGCTGCTAAGCAAGCTAATGTTCACAACTTTATCGCTGGATTGCCTTTGGTATGTTCTGTATACTCAATATGTAACTTCCGCTAATTATAAAATACTTTTAGGGCTATGAAACACCTTTGGGTGACAAAGGTACACAACTTTCTGGAGGCCAAAAGCAACGTGTTGCTATTGCTCGTGCATTAGTCAGAAATCCACAAATCTTACTCTTGGACGAAGCAACTTCTGCTTTGGATACTGAGAGCGAAAAAGTAAGTTTGAAGAAAATTGAGTAAAATTCAATTATAGTTTACTAACGCTGGCCTCTTTTTAGACTGTTCAAGAAGCTTTGGATAAAGCAAAAGAAGGAAGAACTTGTATCACAATCGCACATAGATTATCAACAATTCAAAATGCAGATGTTATTTGCGTTATTAACGAGGGAGTTGTAAAAGAATTGGGATCACATTCACAACTCATTGCCCAGAAGGGTATCTACCATCACTTGTACAGTTTACAAAATGGCAAACGCTAACCACGATATGTTAAAGTGTTTGTTGTGTTTAATGTTCTAGTTAACACCAAGTATGATTGAGTGTGTGTGACGTATTTATTGTTATGCTAATATTTAAATAAATTGTATCTTGATATTATTGTAACTGACGGTGTAAATATTAAGAACAACAACAAAACACTTCAAAAGTTGAAATTAAGATTGTAACGTTTGCAGAGTAAATTTGACAAAAGCTCTTTATAAAGTCATAAAAGTTGTTGGCATATATAATTTGGTATTTCATTGAAATCGTACAATATGCTATGTTAACATGCAAGGTGAACAATGAGAACTCGGTGTGAATATGAGAGCACTCTTTCATTCGTAACTGATGTACGATGAGTATCAGTTGTACCTACATTTTCTGAAACCCATTCAAAGCTGTAAAATCACTTATTAAGCTGCATGCAGCTACAATCTATTGAGATCTTCGCCTACAACGCATCCCTCCTTTCTCAGCTAGTCCGCTACTCGATTACGATAAGACGAATATATCGCGAGTAATGTAAATGTTGTATGCATATGCGTGGGCGAGACGCGTTATTAAAGCCCCGCCCGATATTTGTATATACGAGCATCTAAAATGAGTGCAATACATTTAGAAAAGGATGGTGCAAATTTCCAATTGTTGGTATTTGATTATTGCATTCTTTCTAAACGTTAATAAATTGTCAAAAATTCACTTGTTTGTTTGTTGGTGCATTAATGAATAACCTTTCATGATGCGATTACGCATTGGTATGGTATTTATGTTAAGCCAAAAGTGGTCAAGTGTTTAATCAACGAGTTCATAAAGTCTCCTAGTTTTCGACCGACGAAATCCCTACGATCAAAACTGATTTATAATCAGTTGACGCCTAACATGCTACTACCTTTGAGCTTAATATTTGCGTTAAAACCTATTCCGTAGTTTCAATTTTGTTCAATAGTCGTGTTTAATCATACTAGGTAGTCATTGGTAAAATGATTGCAACGCTGGTTATGATCTACCGTTTCTATCTAATTTGAATGTATGAGACTTGAATTTGTTTCAACAGGAACTGATTTACTTTGTAAATTATTTACTAGAACATGTCGTTCCAGCCAACATTATAAACTGGAATGAATGTGTTTACGAATTCATTAGTTTATCACTACGACCGTAACTTGGCAATAATTGCCTTCACCTTTACCATAAGCTTTTCATCTTTGGTGATCTTATTCATAACATCTTCACCTAAATTACTCTTCAAGGCAGGAAATATTAACTTATTTTCTACGGTTTGTGTCATAAGAGAGATAAGATTTTCCGCCGTTTCCTTATCCATTTTTTCGTGATAGTTCTCAATAACGAACTTCATATTCTTACCTATTTCAGCATCAATTAACTGTTGTGCTAATGACTTATCCTGCGTACTTCTTGTAGGTTTCGAGAGACAGCTAATGCACAACAAATTTAATGCGAGCATCGCCTCGTTTTGCATTAGAGCATGCATTGAAGTCATCATTTCGACTAAACACAATACACTTTTCGGGACAGATAAAATTACATCATAAGAATCTGACGTCTTGCAGTTCTTGATCATCCAAGCAAGTAAACGAGGTGCTTCCCCGCGCACACCTAAATGATCGGAGTCGTAGCACCAATGGACGAGCTTCTCGATGAATTGTTTCCTTTGAATGAGATCGAGAGCAGTTTTTTCTTGTCCGTCCACAACCATTCGAAGAGTTCCGAGGAGTTTAAATTCGACTGGTGACTGATCAATGTTTAACATTGAAAGGAGTGTTTCCACGAGATTCTCTTGAAGTAATTTTGATTTATTCTCGGGAGGTATGCTCAAGTTGCGAAGAGTGCTTAAAAGTGCGTGTTGGACTTTGGTATCGCCGTCCACGGAATAATATTTCAAGATACCTACATCGACAAAATGATATTCAATTAAAAGTTTAAATTATCATGAAATAAAGACGTATTTTACCTAATAATTTCTTAGCTAAACCATTCTCAACTAGTTGAATGCAGTGTTGATCTTTTCTCGCAAAATTTCCGATTGCCAATACACCCGTACTGAGCAAATCAACATCTTCAGAATTTAGCCAGAAGACCATCTGCTGGTATACCTTCCCCCTCCCTTCCCCATACAGCATCTCCATGGATTCATCTCCAGTCAGGATTAATACTATAAGATCACAAGCCATTTTTAATACTGATCGACTTTCTTCATCATTCACATGACTTCCATGTTTCTCTACCAGTTCATAAACAAGTTCACAGATGCCTTTCTTGGCTAAACATAACTTTATATCATCTAGAAATAAGGAAACAATCAGAACAAAATGCCACTCTTTCATAAATACCTACCATTTTCACATTGCATCCTTAATATTTCTAAGCATAAAGTGGAAACATCAGCATTCATGGATACCTTCAACACATCAACCAATAACATACACAAATTCTGAGTGAGCCACTGATCATTCATATGTTCAGTGACCAAATTCAGAATTGTCAATGCATGAGTACTACAGTCTTCATTAGCCTCAAAATCAATCAAGTTATGTTTCAATATCATCTCCATAATGTCCAGCACTCCATACTCCAAAGAAGATTTTTGCAACTCTTCATTATTCATGATAATATTCATCAAGCAGCCACAGGAAATTGCAATGAGCTTAATATCAAACGATTTCACGTCCAGCGTAGTTTTCATCAGAGTGATTAAAGCTTTTAACCCATCCTTATCAACAATACTTCTAGCCTTGTCATTTTCAAAACAAAGATTTCCTAGTGCCCGACACGTTTGCAGAGTAATGTTTTTATCATTCTGTGTGAGCAATGGAATTAACTGTTTGATTATTTTGCCGTTCGTGTAACAGTTGCGATTTTCTTCCTGTTTGGAGAGCTCCGCGATGGTTTGCGTAGTGAGGATGAGGATATCATTGCATTTAATCGTCAGCAAAGTTTCAAAAGTCGAGACATCGGCAATAGTAACATCCTTTGGCTGTGAGACGATGGTGTTTAGGTGTTCGGTGATTCGTTTGAAGTCTTGTGTGGTGACACTTTCTTTTAGCTTTTCTAGGATACTTGCCATTTTCACTTATAACAGATTGTAACATCGAAAAAAGGTGTTTTCTCGGGTCGGTGGCATAACCTCAACGAAGATACACTTGGAAATGGGAGTAAATGTCATCGCGGAGCGCCCCCATCTGGAAAATTCGGAAAGCGCGTCAGGTTGTTAACATAAGATGGAAATCGATAAAATCATAAAAATGATTGATGATGAAAGGGAAAATTAAATGATATTAAATTGGGGAGCTTTTTTCAGTTTGACATATTTACTAGGATCATTGAAAATAAACCAATTGCTCTAGTCCCATTTTATTAGTAAAGAATAACTTTATTGAAATAAATTCATCTTTACAATATCACAAGTACTTTAAGTTTTTGACATGTCTTTATGCTAACGTTACAGTTTTCTCATCTCAAATGTAATAGAAAAAGAAAAATTACTCTTAAAATATACCGTATTTCTGTCCGTCTGGTACTCTCACAGCAAAGATGGCCGATACATTTTTGTAGCTAGTGTAACATGGATCGTCCTGCATCACTTCGTTGCTGTCCCGACGCCGTCGACTCCTCCGTCAAACAACCAAACAGCGGCAAAATATGACCCGAACGTAAAAGAAATGTAACTGAAAGCTTTGTACTTGATGTATGTGTAGCTCACGCACGTGCGTGCACATGTGAGTTCGTCGTGCGATAGCGAATTAAAAAATAATCCTTGCTAATTTGCTTAATAAAAAAAGTTAAGTAAAAATAAATACGTGATCCCAACAGTTTCGGTTTAAAAAAGAACGTAGGAAAAATCGTTTTGTCTCGCTTTTAGTTATTTTATTCTCTTAACCGTCGCACGCCTATGTTACGCTGTCTGGAGGCGCCGCGGCGTTGACAATCTCATTAAATGACTGATCCAACCAATGCTTCAACTCTTCGTAGCTGACGACAAGGATGCTTTGTTCGTCTCTCGACGTTAAACACACCTAGGCATACAAAAATTCCGGTAACAACAATCAAACGTACATTATGTTAGTAAGTGTAATTATTTCTGAGTCATTGACCTTTTCTGGAACACCCGCGTCGAGTTTGTTTAAACATTGTATAACATGTGCCATGTCTACCCATGGTCGACCATCTTCCATCACTTGGTGGAATACATAATCTCGGAATAGTTTGAGTAAATATCTATCACCCGTTTCGGCCCACGTACCGTCTAAATTAAACCTAATCACAAACCAAACAATTAAATAGTCGAAAATGCACATGATAGAAATTCTTACTCTGGTCTTTCGTTGATAGTTCCCAATTTAACAAGTAACCTAAACAATCGTCCATTTTCCATCTCCTTCGACACCTCATTCTCGAGAATATCTGTCAGAGACTGAATATTGTCCAATTGCATGTAGAACCTCGCACCAATCATAGGCATCAAGTCTACCAAACTTCGGCGTCTGTTCGACAGAAGATACAAAATCAAATTTCTTAAATCTGGAGTGTAGTTACGCGTGACAATTTCTACGGCGGTCGAAATATTATTAGGCTGAACGGCCATGGTCGACCTGCACGCCAAGGCCAACACGAGTTTGCCCAAGGCGGCGAGATCTTCCTGTTGGAACGGATCAGTGTGGTTGGACGTGTCTGTCATCGTCACGTCCATCACACCTAAACAACTAAGACGCAATCGTTGACCGGACGTAATGATAATTTTTGTTGGATCAAGACTTCTACAAGCTAATCCTGATAACAAAAAGAATCAAATATAATCACCACTTTTGCAAGAGCTTTCTTACTCATACCTGATGAATGAATAATCCTTAAAGCAGAAGTCAGCTGAATGATATAGTTCCAGATTTCCTGTTCAGGGAGTTTGTTGGACTGAGTGTGGCGCAAGATGTTATTCTTCTGATGTGAGTAGGGTCGTGGAGTTGTTGGATCCGCAGCAAACGGGTCCTGGTAGCCGTTTAGTTGGTCGTTTTGGAAATGCTTGCTGAGGAGGGTCTCAGAGCCCGGGTGATAATCATAAACGAAAACCATAGCTAAACAGACAACCAACAATCATGAAAGTAAAGAAAATAATAGAAATCAAATCACATAAAAAGCTCTTACAATTATCACCAAAGTCCTTCGTCGTAAAGACCTCCTTCAGCTGAACAATATTGGAATGCACGAGTTTTTTCCACGTATCTACATAAGACATACATTTTGTATTTTGTAATCGGAAGCCTAAAACAAAACATCACGCTATAAATAATATAAGATGGAAGACTCACGTTTCAAGCGTTAATACAAGACATTCGTTAGGGTCCTACCATGAATTCTCCTAAGACAATAGCGTACACCGGTCTTGACATGGGTAGCCTTATACATAGTAGCAGGATAACCCATTGGAGCCTTCTGCATTGGCTCCAGTGGATAGAGATCGTGGTAGTTATCCACCTCGTGAGGGAGGTCTTTGCAACAAACAATCGTCAATTAGTCGCACCCAGTTAGCACAGAGGCAAAAGAGTTATTACCTGGAAAATGCTCGGGATCTGCTTGCAAGAGTGTTAAAGCATTGCGCTCCATTATGTCCATTCGTATATTTTCGGAGACGAAAAACGACGAGTTGCTGCCACGCGACTTCAGCGTACTCACATGACTAGGAGATCCGGGATACACCTGATAGCTGGATGCAATGCTGCTGTTCATTGAGGTCAGCGTGTCGTTAGTGTTCTGTGAGTTTTCTCCCGAGGTAGGGTAGAAATACGTTGTACCATTAACATTTTCCTACAATAATAAAGAAATAATTTCAACGTGTTGAATTGTTAAGATGTAATTGTTACTTGTTTACCTGATAGGCCACAGCAACTGATGGTTTCTCTAAGGCTATAGTTGGAATTGGAGAATTTGTCAAGTTGTTAGGCGGTGGTGATGGTTGTGGGGTAAGATGGGGAGAGCCATTTCCACTATGTGGTGAATCCACCAGCCTCGAGAACGTGTTTGGTTGACTGGACAAATTGGCGTACGAATTAAACAAATTAGGTGACGCTAAAAATAAAGCAGATTATTGCGCTGAGTCGGTTGCATGTTATGAACCATGGTTTGAAGAAGAAAATAAATACTAGGAATTATAGAAATTAAGTTATAACTAATTAGATTTTGTGGTATAATAAATGAAGCAAAATCATACCTGAATTACTGGACGTGACAGCACGAGATCCGGGAACAAACTCAGGTGATTGTGGTGTAACTTTCTTGGAAGAAATAGGTGAATCGATACTAATTTTAGCAAATGATTGAGATAAGTTATTGGTACCCACAGGTGTGCTTGTACTTTGTCGATTCTACAGAACAACCAAAATATTCTATAGCCTACAGATTGAGAACAATAACCTAAGCAAAATTAAACCCTGAGAACAACCTACCATGTAAGTAGCTAGTTTGGACTCCTGTGGTACTCCGTTTGGGGTTGCAAAAGGCATATACAACGAGTGGTCCATTCCAGTCGCGAGCTATGCCTCTGCTCTAGGTATCAATGCATTGACTTGCGTTTAACTATCTCACATGCACATAACATTGTTTGTTGCAAAGTAGTCGCCGAAGGGGTTCTAGAACAGCACAGAATAAGGTTAGAGGGTACTTACATGACTCACAAATAGCTACATCTCAAAGCAGAACTTCGAGCGGAACACAAGGCAAAGCAGCTGGACATGAGTCCAGGTATAACGCAAGGACGTACGGGAAGCAGCGCCTCACGACATGCGAACTTGTGATGCAGCGTACATGAGTGCAAACAAGCCGAAGCTGGGGGAAAACAATGGACCAGCTTGAGACCTTGAGCGCGCAGAGGTCTTGGGATCTTGGAGTCGGATTTGGTAAAGCAAGCGTCTTCGTGCGGCCAGCAAGAATTGCGAAATACTAACACACCGTTATGCGATCGAAATGCATTCGCTCGGCGTCCACAGCGGCGAGAAAAATTAAGGAAATAATGAGAAAAGTCGACACAAATGACATCTACGTACTCTCAAAACAAAAGCTTCATCGCTCATTCACTGAGTTCACTGCTTTACGAACGTTTGGTATGGAGGAGCCACTTGGTGCTCGCTCTGAGCGCGATCACGATGCACAACACGGACACACCAGCGGGCCCAGCACGAAGCGGACGAAGAACGCGAGTCGCAGCGAAAACACGAATTGAGGTCGCTGGCGTCATCGTCGAGCGCTCAAAAAGTGCTACCAGCCGCCACGCTCAAAAAACAAACCCGCTCGCTTTTCACTTATCAAAATATTCATTATTTCGCGCGCGCCAAGCAAACTATTTACACACCAAGGCAGATACGCGAGGCAACTTAAAGTCGCCACTATTTCAGCTGCCCAAGAAAACATAACAAGTGTTTTAATAGAATCGTCAAGTTTGGAAACATAATACGGTAACAGTTTATTTTCGAAGAAAATAAACAAAACATTAAACACTGGCTACTTTTGCGTGGTTTATCATTTACTTATGATGTTTAAACATAACCCATGCCGTAATAAAGTACTCACAAATTTATTTGATCAAACATTTCTCTCAAGAAACTGCAATAACCTTGTAGAAATTGTAGAAACTGTTATTATTGGCTATTTTAAACGTGAGTTGACACAAAATTGCGCATTGGGAATATTTTGTCCT